>JAPMAG010000416.1:0-15589 GCA_036584685.1 Rhyacophila sp. Rhy_31_5 | reverse complement strand
GATTTTGACTAAAAATCATTAAAACACGTTTTTTGTGCCTCCTGTAATTTTTTTTTACCGTGAGATTTATTCCCTTTTACCTAAACACAGTCGATATAAAAACGTTAAATCAAAAAAATATATTCAATAGATACAAGTACAAATATTATTTTTGGTCCATTTCAAAGACAGTTTTCTCAAAGCACCAGTCATAATATTTGTAATATGTATTGTAAAAAATGATTGCGCTGAAATCATCCACAAAAACTTGGTTTCATTTTATTTGAAAAACCTTTCTTTGATACAAAGGACAAAAAAATGTATAGTTACGCAATATTATACTGAATTTCTGATAAAATTCTATTGCAGACAATTTGACGTCAAAATAAACAGTAAAAATATAATGTATTAAATATAAATAAAGAATCATGTTAAAATCTTTAACCTATCATATAAACGAACTTTGTATCTGATTCATGAAACATAAGAATGATGAATTTTTTTTCAAACCAAGTCCGCTCCGAAAAGAATCATATGGATCTCCACGATGTGCAGATTGTTTTTGACAGTTTTTTTTACGAGTAATAGTCATCAATTATTAGCTCAACTGTTTCGGGTTCGTATCTTGGCTACAATACAGATGAATAAATATTTGTAAAATTTGCGACCAACATGACACTCGGCGCATGAATCAGATGCCACTATCCACTCACTCACGAGGACGACAAAATAAAATGTATTTACTGTTCATTTTCAGTAGAACATTTTAGAAAAATTTTATTTTAATATTTACTATTATTATACTTTTATATATGTAAATATTGTGAAAAATATATGTAAAACTATGTTATTAGTTTATTTATATCCACTAGGCGTAACAGAAATTAATATATATATATATTTGATGTTTTAACTTTATTACGTAACTGTTGTACAAGCAAACCTATCATAACTATCAACAAATAATACTCACTACTTTAAATACATCGAAGACACTTATATTCGAATATATATTAGAAATTATATTCGAGAAACAATCAGCAGGCGATACACATATATTTATAGCATCCGATAAAACGCGGATTATTCAATATTTTTTATAAAATATATTCTTTTTTCCACTTCACAAAAGTCTTTTAAGATGGATAGAAAATGGAATATCAACAATTCTTAAAAGCATACTTTTTGCACTAGGGTGCATGGTGATAACGTCCCATGTGACTCCGCTACGAACAGGTCTCAAATCATATATGAAGAAAAAAACATTTCATTCGTGAAGGTGTGAGGAAAGCGACTGCGCATAATCGTAGTTGCGTGTCAATGGTAAATATCTGAGTGCCAATATATCAATTAAAAAGCTACCTTTTTATATTTCACTATACGGAATATATATATATAGTTCTCCATAACAGTGCGGAAGCTTAAATAAAAAAGATCGTTTAATTATTTATATTCTGGCGATGAATTGATAGCTTCTCTAACAAAATACTATACAATCTCACTACAATATAATGAAGCGACCTCCGAAAGCCGAAATCGTTTTCAACCCTTTTTCTACTACGGCATTATAATTTTACTATGTTTATCATTTCACGCATAACTTTTTGTTTCCTGGTTAAGCCCGCTACAAGTATTGCTTTATTTCATAGAATACATTTTTACTGGGAACCTAATATATGTATACCAAATTGTATTCAAATTAAAACACGTGGACAACTTATTTACTCAGTGAAAATGGCATTTTATTGTTTACCCAAAAAATTATAAACCATGCGTTTGTATCTTTTACGTAATACCTATTCGCAAATATTTTACTCTATAGTAATTAATCCCTACCAATTATCGAACGGCGTAAAACATAGTGTAATGTTTTTTAATAATGCCTGTAGAGAGACTGTACGAGACGGTATCATCACAAACGCTAATAAATATATAAATATATAATAGTTTAGAATAAAATGAAAATTTAAATAACAAATTATAATTTCAAATTGATAATAAGTGAATTTGAAAAATGTACAGATTTAAAGATACGGGATTTCAATCCGCCACTCATTATTGATACTACTAGCATTGGTTGGGAAATTGTAATTTGTAAAATATTATTAGAAAAAAAAATAATTGTTGTGCTTAATTTTTTTATATCTTCAATCCAAATTAAGAAATTGCAGGCTCTCCAAAAATACGAGTTCAAGGCGGATGCAGTTTGCCTAGACCCCTGTTGTACCTATTGGATACAAGTATCTATATTTACTTTACATGAAATCATAGTGGAAAATGAATAAAACTATTATAAATTAATTCTATATTAATTATTGTTATATCAAATAATCTTAATAAGTATCAGAATTTTAATTATTTTGTAGGATTATTTTTCAATTTTCAGAGGTTGAGACAATACTTTGATCGTATTTTATTTCATACATAAAACTATTCAATGAAAATTGTCTAAAAAATCCGACATTTGTTCATATCAAAATATTTCTCACACAACTTTAACTTACTTAAGCATTTGCTTTTGGGAGACTGTGGAATTTTTATTAAATCGTCAAAATATAGGCCCAGTTTTTAATAGTATATTTTACAATTAGAAATGAAATAAAGCGATTTCGTATTTTTTTTGCGTGTGAGTCAATCTCAATGAAAAAAAAAACTTCCCACGAATCGAGGCAGAGTGAAATCTGATTATTTTATTCATCATTAATAAAGGTTCATAATTCATTTTTTCCAGCGCACTGGATAATTTAAGCCAGGATTTTCCAAGTGAAATGGGATTAATAGTCATTAAGCCTCGTCACGTTTGTTAAAAATTTAATATTGTTTTATATAACTTTTAATCGATTATATAATGTTTTATCACTAAGAAAACGTAGCAATAGAATTATTAATTGCGATTTAATAGTAGTTTAGATTAGAACACAAAAACACTTATTGTGGATAATAAATTAATTTCTAATTGAAAATGATAATTGAAATGAATTTTTCATTGAAGGTTGTATAAACCTTTATATAAACAATTGCATAATCTACCAACACCCGGCAGATTTTGTCATATATTTTTTAACATAATTATACCATGGTATAACAAACATGGAGCGCTTGGTATAAAGGTAATGAGAGCGTGCCCGGAAGAACTTTCTAAGATTTTGGTGAGAGGGCATTAAAGTGTGCCAAAAATTCCTATCGTCCTCATATTTAATAATGTAAGTTACTTGCCAGGTAAAACTCCTGCTATTCATATAACGCCAGGTTTTTTTAAACTAGGTAGTTATTATCCCTTCTGAAATTCAGTCGCCAGACCGATCTAATCAAGGGTCGAAACTTGAAAAGCTCTTCCTTTTTAATTGACTTACGGGACATTTTCAGAAGATTAACATCCTACACTTTACCACATAACCAATTGTCTCCATCACTCAAATTAAGCTAACTAATATTGAAGACACAACCACCACGCCCGGTCAAAAACTAAGAGTTCTAATAGTTTGGTTATCTCCATGACCCACTGAATAAATATTAAAAAAAATATGTTTGTCCACCCTAGGATGAAGCATTTTACCTTTCTTGCCAGGCAGTATGTGCAGTTTCATACTCGTTTACAAGTGAACGCACGATATCCTTTCAAGAGCACTGGTACGAGTATATGGTACCAAGTTCTGGCGAAAGCGCCAGTGATACATTACGAGTATGTTATATTTTTCAACAATTAGTCAATGTCTGTTGATATGGCGCTAGAATCCATTCAGCTACCCAAAACTGATTGGATAACTACTTGCCAGGATTTATTGTTGTCTTCTCCTCTTTTTAACCGTTTACATGCAGCCAGTTAGTATATTTCAAGGTATTTTCCTTCTATTTCTACTTGGGTTTTAATTGTCTGCTTGAGTTTCTAGAAATATTTATTCCAGAGTTTTTAATTCATCGCACTTAATAACGTGATCAGCACATCTGACCTCTCTTGCTTTTGGGACTCTTTACTAAGACCTTCTAAAGATTTTAACCCGACCTAAGTTTTTTGCTTGATTATATAAGTATTTAATAGATATAACATAAATAAATAATATTAAATTTGAATTGATTATCAATTAACGACACTGTTTTCCATATAATTAATTTGAATAAATTATACTTTTATGCACATTCAATAATTATAAAATTTCATATAGTAATTCTCATATAAAATCATTTTGGTCATATTTTTTGTACCTAAATTTTCTAATATGATTCTTATATTATGCTATTCAATTGGCTCCCATAATTTTCAAAATTTAAAGTCGCTAGTTTCTCAAAATGTTTGATAATCTCCATTTTAAAATTATTAGTATTTTATGTCTAAGGGTGTTATTAAAATAGTTAAAAGCTTTTATATATATATATACATACAACATTAGGTTTTGCACGGACTATTTGAAAATATGATTATTTATAAATATTAACGTTTATTATATATGTATACTAATTACGCACAATTCAGAATTATATTACGTATTTTAATTTATTCATTCATACATTAAATACAGATTTATTAATAAGAAGATAGGAAGTTAGAAAAAAAATACAAACAGATATATACGAGTATATTATACACAAAAGAATGTTGATCTAACTAAAAGTTTATATCTTATTCGATTTCATTGTGTATCACTTTCAAAAGATCGACAATCAGTAAAATATGATTGTCTTCTTATCCAAATATGATTTATTTTTCTAGTTCTGAAATCAACGAATTAAAACTAATATAATCAACTTTACTCAAAGTGACTGTAGAATAATGTAAAGAGGTGATAAAAATTGGCCATTAAATAACTATAATATGTCATGAAAATAATGAACATATAATATTTTTTGATATTTCAATATAAATATTGAAAAGAGTTTATTTAAAATAAAATAACTTTTCTGTATAATATATTTTAAATCGCGTAGGCTATATTTTATTGTAACATAAGTAGGAATAGAGTATGGAGAACAACATCGATCAACCGGAAGGAACGAATAAGTTTTGCAGTGATCCAATGAGAAATGATCTTATCGGATTTTATTGCTTCGGTGCTATAAAGTTTTATTTATTGCCCGGATTCTTGTCCTTCGATTGGTGGACTTTTGCCTCGGAAACCGGAAACGGATTTTTGCATACGACAGAAAATAATATAGGGGACTGCTGTACTTTTGATTTTTTTTACCAATCGTCTCTGAGGCACCTCGCAGGAAACTGCCAAGCAACTTGGGAAAAAGTTTTAAGGAACCTTTTATCAGATTGCGTTCCAGAAGTGACTTGAAAAAGTACAATTTCGATGTCCAAAAAAACACTTTGATGACAAGAAAGTTTTTCAACTGAATTTTACATGAAATACGATACAAAAATATTGCATTTTAAATAATCAAAGAATATATGTTAATTAAAAATATCATTAGTTTGATTTTCATGAAAAATTTTATGAAGTTTCTCAATATATTATCGGTAACATACAAATGTATTATATATACTTATTTTCTTAAATAAATTTAAGTTATAGTTTTATGTCATTGTTTATATGCATAGTGGTCGTAAATATAGAATGGTAAGCATAAACAATTAAAACCCCATGACCTGGAGCAAACTAAACACCCTTTTTTAATGTTAATCTGATTTATTTATGCTACGATAAGCCATGATGTTTTCTTATATTTGTAGAGTCAAACATAATTTAACATGCAATAAGCTTAAAATCAATTAAATTTGGGAAACTTTTAAACATATTATAGATTTATGTCTATCAAATATAATTAATATATCGAGCATGTTTAGACAAAAGAGATTAACCCTCACAGAAAAAAATTACAGGAGGCACAAAAAATGTTTTTTAATGATTTTTAATCAAAATTACATTAACACAAACTTGAAGTGGATGATGATCAATAAAATGGTGTTTTATTTTCCTGGTATGATAATTAAAAATATAAATTAAAGGGAAATCAATGAAATTGAGAGTTAATGCCTTTTTGCATTCCACACAAACTTACTAGGTCATTCTTTTTTCAAGCTGAATTTTGATAATAAAATAAGTCGACAACTTTGGCTTAATTCCTTTTGACAAACGTATATTTATTTGTGTACATTGTGATTCTCAAATGAAAACACTCTTTAAAAACTGATGGTTAAGCCCTTTTGCCTAAACAGGGTCGATATTTAACTATACTTTTTGCTTATGGAGAGTTAATAGAAAAAAATACAAATTTTTAATTACTATATTTTGCATTAACTATATTTTCAAAAGATAAACAAAACCGAATTATTATTACTTATTATTAATTATTATATATTATTATATAATTAAAATTACCCAAATAGTTTATCAGTGACTATTAAAAAAATACAGCAATTAACTTGATTATTTAAAACAAAATCACGTATTTCTTAATTACCAAAATATGTCTAATTCATCATTTTTATACAAGTGGTTCACATCCCACTTAGTATAACCATATAATGCAAATGCACGAGATAATATTTTCTTGCTAATTTTACATGGGTTTTCTACGAGATTCACTACTCCACCCTTGATTTTTACTACTATTTCAGGGGTAGCCAACCTTTTACGTACCATACGTATTTTTTTTCAAATATAAGTTCAGATACGCCATACGGCTCAAACACCTTTTCTACTTTCTTACATTCGTGATTGGAATTAATAACATTAATATAATTACATTGTAGGAAAAAGGATACAATGCGCTACAGGCTGGCTATCTCTGCACTAGCTGAACAAAGGCATTTATTAATTTATATCTATTCTGTAGACAAGACATGAACTCAAAGTGGTTGAGTTAATAATTAACAATTATTACTAGTAAAACAACTGCCAAGAAAATCTTCAAATTCTGAAGATCGCATATGCTCTATCTTGGATCGGATATGGAATAATATAATAATAAATATATTAAATCGTTAAAAAAGATTCTTTGTTTAGTATTTAAGAAAAAAATCACTAATTTGTTTAAACTACAATATAAGTTTATATTCTTGTCTCCAGCGCAAAGATAATAAATCTCATAATTCACCCTTCACCAAAAGGATAATTCGAAAAAAAATACTCAAGCCTTGTATAAGTCAACAAACACTCGCATATATAAATGGTTTATTATAAGTGTTATAAATATATTAATACCATTGTTTAAATTCTTATAACAATTTCAAAATTGACGACCAAGCGAATATTGTTTGCTAAATATTTGCCTTCACATGACGTTTTTGTTATTAATTTCAACGGAGATAGTTGCACGTTAAAATCCAATACTGATCTGAGGCCAAAGATATAAACAAGATGTAGGGGAGTGGGCGGAGTCGACTCAACTCTTAAAGTATCGAGTTTTAAGACAACGACCAATGACCCTAAGGACCTTATAGTAATTGTCCGATTCTCAATATTTTTAATTCGATAACCCACCAAATAAATGAAACGTGTATATATGAAAATTTTCTTATGATTTGCAATACAATATTAAGTATACATATTATGTATTTTCATAATATTTTATAATTTCCGTTTGTTCTATTAAATCGGCACTATCTAGAATTTTGTGTTCAGGACAAAAATGGATGAAATTACACCAACGCTAACTATTTTACTTGTAATATCTCAAAATATTATGTTCGTTTAGAAATACAGTGGGATTCAGTTAACATGAAACTATAAAGATAGAAATATCATTTCATGTTAAAAGATGTTTAAAAAACTCGCTACAATATTTTTGATGTTCTAATAACAGACTTCAGATATAAAGTTTGTGCAATAACAATTCATAAGTTTAGAATTTATCACCTGGGCACACAGTGTATATATATTTACAACGTATATTTATCAAATAATAACATATCGACCAATTTTAGGTAAAAGGAAGTAACCCTAACAGAAAAAAATTACAGAAGGCACAAAAAACGTTTTTTAATAATTTTTAGTTAAAGTCACATTAACACAAACTTTAAATACATGATGACCAATATATTGGTGTTTCATTTTCCCAATCTGATAATTAAGAAAATTATTAAAGAAAAATCATTATTATTGACGTATAATGCTTTTTTCCTTTCCATAAAGACTTAGTAGTAGATTGTCCTTTTTTCAAAATCTAAAGCTGAATTTCGATAATAATTTGGAACGTTTGGCTTAATTCTTTTTAACAGAACATGTATTTAGTTATGTACATTGTGATTCTCAAATAAAATCATTTTTTAAAAAAAAACTTAGAGTAACGCCCTTTTAACTAAACAGGGTCGATATGAAATAATGAAGAAAGTGGAGTGATATGCTAATATTTTAACAAAGGGCTGTCTTAATTTTAGTAATTTTAGTTTGTGAATGTTGTGATGAAAAATCGAGAACATTTAGAGCAATAACATCAATTGGTTATAGTCTTGTTTTTTACTTTAACAGAGGACTCGCCAGCTCAAATAATATTTAACAAGCGGCTTACGCAAGCTCTTCTGATTCCCCTCCGACTCCAAAAAGAGGGTATAAAAATGTTAATTGTGTTTTATACAACAACAAAAAATGTGTAATGTTTCTTCTTAATATGCACGAATTGTTTGATATCGTTAGTATTTTTGTATTAAACTACTCAAATGTATAGCACATCTAAATATCTGTGGAAGTTTTTGCATTTTCAATATAGTGGGAATAGTAACAAATAATCGATATCACCATCCGTCAATATCAACATTTAGTCTCTATGACATCCAAAATATTATCTGCATTCGACATTCAAAAGCAAGTCATAAATAGTAAACAATTTTGTAGTTATGTTACAGCTGGTGTACTCCATTGTTTTTTTGAGATGTCAACAATTTTATATTGAGTCAAATGAAAATATATATTTGAAACTACTTGGTATTTTGTCTGAACTAGAACGTGTTTTCATGTTAAGTATTTTCGGGTTTAGGGTGTGTCAAATGTGCCTGATTCTTAAACGATTAATAATGGTTCATACGTGTGCAAATATAAAAATAATTTTGTTTATTTTCTTTCACAAACAGATAAGATAAAAGTTTTAAAATATGTCGGCCATTATAACATTACCATAATCGTTTTCACGGTTTGACATTTGCTGTGAATCAAGCAGCACTAAACCGATCGAACGGTTCGGTTCCACGGAGTGTGAGAACGAAATAAATCCTCGGTCATTAGGGGTATCTTGATTGAGGAACCGGGAACGAACAACTGTGGGAGGATACCCCGCCTAATCTTTTTTTATACTCTGTTCATTACTATTTTTATTTGTGTAAAGGCGTAGAGCGTAAGGCACAGAGGTTGTACAATGGCCGCCGTGACTTTGACGTGTGTCAGATTTTATGATTATGACCCTCTACCGAAGAAGCTTCTCGATGTTTATTGCGCCTTACTAAAGGAAAGTTGCCTATTGTCCGGATTCATTGGCTATCATTTTTAATGTCAGCATTTTTAAAGGTGTACCGAAAGCGTTTGAGTGCCTTAAATGGGCAGCTTTTAAAAGTAAGTACACCTTTTCTAATAGTGAAGTTCTTGATACACCATTGCGTGTCAAATTAAGTTCTAAAATTACAGTGTACGTCTGTAGCTAATGTGATGTTTCAAAAAAATAAGAACAAAATTACAATATAGCATTTAACTTTTTATTGGAATATTTCCAAGAACCAAACTTACTAAAATCAAATATTCAGAAGATTAAGGCTGATTTTGTTAAGATACTTTCTTTTAAAAAAATAAAAATTGATGATGATACTCGTATATTTTCCCCTAAAACTGTATTTACCAGCTGTCGGCTTTCTGTAGACGCGAAATGGTTGCATGGTATAAAGAATGAAATTTTTAAATTGAATGCATATGTTTTTTAACGTGACGGGTTGTTTTCTTACAGTTGAATTCAATAAAATAGAATTTATATTGTACATAAGATCATATATGAGTAACTCATTTAACCTCTCTGAAATATTGAAGCAGTAACTAAATAAATAATCAATTTCTTATAAATATTTTTTTTTCTATAAAACATTCTTCCACAACAAATAATTCCTGATTCGATTAGTATCACATGAAAAGATTATTACTTAAATGTAAATAATTAAAGCTTAAAAGGTGGCACTTCGGTATAATTAAATACCGGTCACTAGATTTAATATACAGTAAAATGGCTTAGATATTATCAAAAAACTTTGGTAAGTTTGCTTTGTTATTTCACATCATTGTGTGTTATAAGCTAATATACATGATTTGTTATCTTTGTCGATTAAAAAAATCAAATGCTTCCTTTTTTTAATTTCGAAAAGTTTAATTATTTTATTTCTTCATACTAATGGAGAATTAATACAATTAACTTTTCAGTCCTTAGTATTAATACAGAGCAAATATGAATAAACTTTAATATTGTGGATATTTTGAGTTTCGCAAAGTAACTTTCTGCTTTCCGTTAAATTCGAAATATAATATACATTATGAAGTATTGTAAAATATTACTTAAGAATTCTACGATATTAATAATCTGATATTATGTTGTTTCAATAAACAAATACTTCACAAGGATTTTATTATCATTTGATTTTTTGCTGTATAGAAAATTAAATATGAAAATGATGAATACTGAAAACGAACCCCAAAGAAAAACATGATTTTATTATTTACTAGTAAATAATAAATGAGCTTCAAAAGCTATTAATCCGCCCGGATAAAGTTGAAGTAAGTTTTTCGAAACTCTTTTTTTGACTCAAAAGAAAACTTTCGAAAATTTCAAGTCAATAAATAATTATTACCGAGTCTTGTTATATTTTTCTTTCATATTTTGTTCCCGGCAGATAAATAATTCGATATTTATTCGTGTAATAAGACTTCTCGGTGTAAACATTTTACTTCTACTCTACTCCTTAATAAAATAAATAATGATATTATTACTTTCTCAAATATTGTAGATTATTTCTCATTATTCACATTTTTAACACGTGTATAAATGATATTTTATTGTTTTTTGAATAAATAGTTTCAAATATACTTAGTAGCATACTACAATTTAATAACAAGTTACAATAAATTGACTAATTTTGACGTTCAAGACACTCAATACACGGTTAATGTACAAATCAATTAAATTTCCTAACAATCATTGATAAATAGTAATTATAACATAGAAACACCTTTTTTTATATTAATTTTGATAAAACTTATTTAACATATTAATATCGTTCTCGTTTGTTATATTTCAACAGATACCAATTTCAATATAAGAAAACAGTACGTAATGGTTTTACTTAAATGTTTATTCATTAGAACTGTAGCCAGGACACGAACCCGAAACGTTTGAGCTAACAGTTGACAATTTTTACTGCTAAAAAAGTCAAAACAATCATTACACAGTGGGGATCCATATGCTTCGTTTTGGAGCGGATATGGTTAAAAGAAAAAAATCCTTTATAACCAAATATTCAACTACCAAAAATTTAACTACTTTTAGTTGTATTTGCAGGATAGTTTTTCTTGTTGATATTTTCTCAAAGCGAAATTTGAATCTTAGGTATTTCGGTGATCAAGTTAATATTTTGTCGGTCGCTGGTGTTTATTTTCGTATATTTGTACCGAAAACATTATCTGGAAGAAAATACTAAAGTAAGCCAAATGTACATAAACTTAATGGTTTCTAGTTCATCATTGTTCTATTTATATCTCTAATAGAAAATAAAACTCGTATAACTGAATTAATATATTTTTTATATGCAGACATATATTTTTAAAATATCTGTCGCTCATTATTTCATTTAATATATCATCTAAATTCAAAGTTGAAATGCACCAAATCTTCCATGCTTTTTAACCATGTCCACTCCAAAATAAAGCATATGAATTCCGATAATATGAGGATTGTTTTGACAGTTATTTTTTATATATTATACTTATTATGGCACCAAATCTTCCATTATTTAAGATAATGTGAATTATTGTTGTGAAATCATTTTTATGATCAAAATTTCTTTTTACTAATGAGTTGACTTTTATATTAAAACAAATTTAAAGGTAATTTTATATAATTTTATGTTGTGCAAATTTTGCTCGTATTCATTATGTATTTTTTTAATTAAACCTAAATGTAAAACTGGACTTATTACCGCTATACTATAATTATCAATATATTGTTGTGTTATAGAATTTTCACGTTATTATAATTGCAAAGTAAATATTCACGTAAAATCATTTTTTATCTGTCATCAAAGCTTTATTAATATTTATACGAATATAACAAAAAGCTTACATATAAAAGCGCGTGTTTGAATAGTTTAATTAAAGAAATATTTATATTCATGACAGTTATACACACTAACTTAAAAGATTGAAATATTATTTTTGTTGGTATTTAATTAGTTTACACAAACAAAAATCTATTATAAGCCAATAATAGATGGGTTTATTTACCCCATAAAAATCATTACTGCATTTTGAACACCTTATACTGCTTACTAAAAAACTCTGTTCTCTCACTGGTTTTACCCTTTTATCCGATGTTAATATTTTAAGCAACCCCTCACGTTTGTCTTAAATATACTTTTCATTCGTTTTCATTACGTGTTTACCAATCATCAATTATATAATTGTCTAGTACTTTTAATCAGAGACAGTTTCTACAAACGACTTAATTAACTTGACTCAAAACAGTGTGATTTTATTGTGTTAAATACAAGAAACAACATATTGTAAATATCAAACTTGATCAAAAACAATCAATACAAATTTACACTAAAAAGCGTTATAACAAATAAATATTATTACTCAATTGAAGCGTCTAGTTACAAAAAGCGATATAACCACATTTTGTCAAAATTGAGAAAAAATAGAAGTACGTTTGCATTCTGCGCACAATTTTAAAAACTTGGGTAAAAAATTTATGTTCCAAAACCCAATATAAACTTATGAAAGAAATAAAAAGTGAAATGTTCATACATTGGAATATTTAGAATTTGCTTGATTCCGCGCGCAGTCAAAGATTTATTTAATTTTAAATTTTATGAACTAACAAACGTCTTTATTTCGTTCTCATTTAAACATAGAATACGATTAAAATAAAGAATATTAACATAAAACAAAATTTGACTTTGAAACATAAAAACATTGTTTTCCAAAAATATTGAAATGTGCTTATATCGCTTTTTGTAACAAGGCGCTTCAATTCTTTTATGACACGATACAATTTTTTTTTAAGAATAAATAATTAACTAGAAGTTTTAATGTTTGTCTATTTAAACTGGGCATTTTTTACAAGAACCCAGTTTTATTAATCCATTTAACAAAAAGTACTTGTGATTAGAATTAGATTTGAGATAGAGGACTAAATATGTGCTGAATTATTATGTACATATTGTTTAAACAAGCTAAATTTTGTTTAATCTTAAAAAGAATGCTTCAAATATTGTATTGTTCAAGTTTTTCCCATACTGTGTGAGTTTTTGTAAAAGAAAAATATTTTCTCTTTGTAATAATTTTACAAATGAAATATATGGGATCGATTTTGAATGATGAACCTGATAGAACTAAAATAGCCCATGCAAACATATTTCATTGCGGGACAAGACAAAAGGCTTTGATAGAACAATATAAAACATGTTACATTTATCATTCGCGGGCAAAAAATAAAATAGCTATTTATGGTAAACGGTGAAGATTTCTGTACTAAAAAAGCTTTTTGGCTAGACTTTCGGTAAACAAAGACAAGTAATGGACGATTGTCTTTGTATTAACAATATGTATAATAATGCCTTGCAAATATTGAATAGCAATACTTAGAGATCAAGGTGAGTATCGTAAATTAAGAGTTCGGAAAACTTTAAAATGAAAAACTTTAACATGTCTGCTGATTGAATTATAAAGTTTTATTTTAAGTTTTTAACAGGTGCTGTACAAAATTAAAAAGTGGAATTCTCCAATAAGGGTTTCAATCAACTATATAGATACCGCTTTATAAACTCGATCGTTTAAACATTATCATTTAAGTATTTAGATGTATTTTGATAATGAAACTAATAATTTATTTTACCAGTCATTGCTTTCTTTTTCTTAAATTTTAAGTAAATTTTGTTGTTTCGGCTGATAAACGACAACAAAAACCATACGTTGATATACAAATAATAATTTTCTGTAAATACAATTTTTTTTTTAAACTTTTTAACCGCTGAGGATTCTTCGTTCTGTATAAAATTACCGGTGAGTTTTGAGCGTGGGAGTACATAATTAAAACGAAAAAGTAGTCTCGCGCATGTAAAACTAACGCTACACAAACTCTTGAGTATGCTCTTTTAACTAAGTTAGTGAAGGAAACTGCAATATTAGATAATATTTTACCACAGGCAATTTTTTCCTTGTAAACCTCTCGGTTCTTAAAAAACAAGTCCTACTTATACTTCTGAGCTCAGGAATGTAAAATGAACAACTTTTACATATATTTTTCATGTGTTATAATTATCCACTCATAAGATAGTTATCCAAATATTACTGGTATTTTTATACGTAATATATTATTCAAAATTATTAAAGAAATATCTAGACTATAGTATTTTTTTTATTATTTTGTATAATTCCATTGAATAAAATTAACAAGCTTTGAATCTAATTCATTTGGATTTAATAAATACAATTAAAATTATTTTACTCGTACTTATTTTCATATGTTTATTATTAGTTCGATACGAAATACGAGCATATATCATTTCTTCTTACCAATTGATGCAATTGATCTTCATTCAATGAAGACTTTCTTAATACATTATATTTATATTTACGTCATTTATAATCGCTAATTAATAACTCAAGCATTTTGGGTAATGCCTTGGCCACAAATACTAGAAAAACATGTGTGGTCAACGTTGGGATGAAACGTGCAACCGTCGGTCTCACAAGTTTAAAACCAAAAATATATTCACTGAGCCTCTATGGATGATTAATTTTAAATTAATACATTTTTACTTTTCTTAAAGCTTCAAATATAACTGAAAATTTTATTCGAACATTTTATTATCCACGTTCACCGATGGATTAACAAACGGACAACTATCCGATAAACCACCGCGTTTGAGCATAGTTAGTTATAATATACTAGAGTAGACAGATTATAATTTGACCGTGACGTCACGCGTGATCGGCAATGTTTGAATGAGTTCTGATCTAAAATTAAGGTTATTCTCAAACTTCATCTTTATTTAAACCTAACTTTAAATAAGAATTGATTATAAGGCCTTTTAGTTTTTATTCCACATTGTAAAATTCTGTTTCACACAAATCAGGATTGATCCCGAAAGTTGGCACCTTGCTTTACAAAGTAGCCAATGGGTTTCTAACATATGGTAGTCAGTAGGTTAGTCAGGCTGAGCTCACATTTTTACAACGGTACGCACCCATGAGCCAAAGGTGACGTCACGGTCAAATTCTAATCTGCCGACTCTAATATACAGTCACCTCCATAGGTGAGCGCATCAGAATCACGACCCGAAGGTCACAGATTCGGGTTGCAAAATTTTTCAAATGTGTATTCATTTGTATTGTAGCCAGGAAACGAATCCGAAACGGTTGAGCTAATAATTAACAAATATTACTCGTGAAAAACTGTCAATAGAATTTTCATATTGTGG
>JAPMAG010000415.1:1914-15593 GCA_036584685.1 Rhyacophila sp. Rhy_31_5 | reverse complement strand
AGATAAACAAAAAACCCTGACCTAAAAAAGGAAAGAAGTTTAGTTGTAGTGATATAAATAATATAAATGCTTAAGCATATAAGGTTTCGAGATGTAGAATCAGGTAATATAGAATATATATGTATAGAAGTTGATAAATAATACCTACATTATTTTATTAAAAATATTTCAGTTAAGACCGTGAACTTTTTTCAAAAAAGTATGATAAGCCAATAAATATGAGAAAATACAAACAATGGCGCTTCGAACAATTCCAAATAAAATCTGTGAGTTAGAACGGAATAATATCCGGGTATTTTCGAAGGCTATTTCACTTACAGCGGTTACAGGGATTCAGATGAGGGAGGCTTGATTAATGACATGAAAAGCGGAAGTAATAAGTTGAGGAAAACTCGGAGTTTTGAGTTCTAGGACTTTGCCAACGGACAACGGGTCACGAATGATTATTAGAAAAATTAATGGCGGAGAAGGGGGACTTCAAGAATTAATGGCCGTGAAAAAATATCACTTCGACCCCGACCACCACTTACAAGACATCAATTAAAGAAAGATTAACTGTTCATATAAATCAAAAGACTTAGTGGGAAATCAGACTTCAAAACAATATATATATAAGTTTCCGTAAAATTTAAAATATCAACCTTGTGTAGGTAAAAGGGCGTAACTCTCAGTTTTTTAAAAAGTGATTTTATTTGAGAATCATAATGAACACAACTAAATTCACGTTCTGAAAAGAGGAATTAAGAAGTTAATGCCGAGTTATTGTCGAAATTCAGTGTTAGATTTTGAAAAAAGAATGATCTACTAGGTTGCATGGAAAGAAAAAAAGCATTAAACGTCAATTTTATTGTTTTTTTATACTTTCTTAATTATCAGATTAGGAAAATGAAACAAAAATTAATTGGTCATGATGCATTTCAAGTTTGTGTTATTTTAATATGACATTAACTAAAAATCATTAAAACACGTTTTCTGTGATTCCTGTAAAAAAAATTCTGTGAGGGTTACTCCCTTTTACCTAAACACGGACGATATGTTTATATAAAGTTGTGCATTTCCAACTATCATAATAACTTATTTAAAATTATGTTGTAGACAAAAACAAAACAAATAATTAGTTGTCGGTATATTTATTTACAAATGGTTTGTTGTATCAGAATAAATAAAGAAACGTTTATTTCTGTTTGGTAGCTTCGTATTTTTGAGATAACTTATTATTAAAAAAATACTCTTACGGCAAACTTGTTTGTAAGGAAGCATTTAATATTTACTCGGAAATACTGAAAAAATATCTCATTTCCGCCATCCAAAATTTGATGTCACTCGATAAAAACATGATAGACGTCTCGATGGTAGTTTTTTCAGAAGTTATCACAAAAGAGTCCAATAATAAAAAATGTAGCGACATATTTGAAGAATAATATTTTATCCATGAAATAGTTTTACCATAATATTAAAAACACTTTCTCTAAACAGTTTCCCACTTTTCATTTTGTAACGATTTCTTCAAAATTAAATTTCCACGTGAATAGAAACCCGCTTAGTTTTATTATAAGGAAACTCGATTTTAAGCAGACAAGAGAAAACAGGGACGGATGAGAAAAGATGGAAGGGACGCTCACTCTAATGGAAAAGAAACATTATTTTAAAAATATCATTACGCAAAGCTTAGGGGGTGCAGACCGTAGTTGGAACCTGACAATACAAAGGCTGTACTTACTATGAAAAGCTCTAGAAATGGTCGGAGGGTATTATTTTTCATACAATTGGTGGATGTGAACCATTTGATTTAGCAGGGTTGCTTAGATACACATGAAAAAGAAAAAAAAGACTCAACATCGAAATAAAAATCTTTAAACACTTTTAAATTATGGGTGATATTATATGTTATAAAGTTGTAATGAGTTCAAATAATAAATGTAACTTGTAATCGATAGTCGCTTATCGATATCTTTTAGGCTACATAAACAAAGGCATGTATTACTAAAGTATAATATAATAAAATACTTTTTATACTGATACAAATATTTTACGGATATGCATGCAAACGGCTTGCATTACAATATTTAGTTAGTTTACAAAATAGTTAGGTACAATTTAATGATGTCGCAACTATGCCTTGAAATTTATGTATTGTATATGGGATATATATCGCTAAAAATAGATAGGTCAAATATTATATTGTTGTTTTGCGAAAATGCAGAGCTGGTGGATTAATGGAAAATTGCATAGTAGACTAGTGGAGAGTCCGTTGATAACAGGTTGGATTTTATAACACTTTTCAATATTTTATGTATGTATATACGAGTACGTATATTATTTTAACCATATTCGCTTCTAAACAAAGCATATGGATCTTCACAGTGTGAAGATTGTTTTGATAGTTTTTTACGAATAATAATTGTCAATTATTAGCTCAACCGTTTCGGGTTCGTGTTCTGACTACAATACAAATGAATAAACATTTTGAAATTTTTGCAATCAGCACGGCCCTTGAACACATGACCTACGCTTGCTAGGTATAGGAGCTATCTATTAGCTTAACGAGAGCGACAAATAACATAATAATTTAACAACCCATTCCCGGCAGAAGATTCTAGTAATAAAAATTGGATTGTACAGGAGGAGGTTTTTATCTAAGGTTATTTATAAATAAAATAATAATTAAAAACGGGTGTAACATATATTATTTTGTAACTTAAGATACCGGTTGATGAATGCGGACCGTGCAGATATCTATTTTGAATAGATTCGATAAAAAACGGAAATCGTCGAATTTCCGCTTACGATCTTCTTCCGGTAATGGGTCAATATATTTATGTATATGTATATTTTATTTATAGCCATGATATGAAGAAAGATATTAATGTTAAAATAATATTAAGCAACTACCAATAGTAAATGCTGACTGACCGGCGACAGAAATTCATGGAGGTAGCGCAGTGTGTTCTTAGGCTTCGGGTAAAAGGCGTGATATAGTTAAATAAAAAATGATAGTAAGTAAATATACGAAGATACACAGTGAGAATCAATATTCTTTCATTAAGAGGTAAATATAATAATAAAACATATACTTGTATAATGTTTCAACGTGCCTTTATAAATTCCATATATGTAATAAAATGTATTATCACGCAAAAAGGTGACTAGATTTGAAAAAAAACAAAATTATAAACATTGGTTATTATTTGAATAGTGAAAGCAATTATACATTCTTTTATCATTTGAAATTTGGATAAAAAACAAATCAATAAAACAGACAAAAAACTTCTTTAATTGACTTAATAACTCTAAGAATGGAAGATGGTAATATCAGTCAATGTACATATATAATAAACAATCGTTGGAGAACTTCTGTCTACATTTAAGAAAATCTTTTATCATCCGAAACAAAAGCGAAAAAACCTTCCAGACTCATGACATTACAAGTTCACAGACGATATAGCTGCAGATTTAGTGAGACAGTCGCAAACCCTATACGTAATTGAATTACCTAGCCATCTACGCGGTGCGTAGACGTTTGGGTAAAAGTGCAGCCGGCCCTTGTCTGCGGCTCTACGTAACACGAAGCGAGAGTAAGGCTGACTGGTGTGCATTGCAAGAAGAATTCATCGCCGTATATATTAATTGCGATATAATTTATTGTAAGTTTTGAATATGACTCAAATAATGACCATGCCATTGGGTCATAGTGTATATTTACGATTCTTCTGCTGATCAAACAGAGAATAATTAAATTCAATGGTTAAATACTACATATAACGTACAAAACTAGTGTAAAACACTTTACTTATATTGTTCTAAATTAGGAATATCGCGCTTAGACGTATTTCATAAAATATTGGATTTTTTTTGTATTACTGTTGATTTTAAACAAATATATTTGACCTAGAGTGCATCCCATTAAAATGTTAGTATTTTGTTGAAATATAAATATATTTGAAGCTTTTAACAAACATACATTAAATTATTTAAGTGTCGTCTATAAACCACGTAATACTCTTAAGGAGAATAGAGAGGGGCGACCAACAGCGTCTACAAGACGTTACAAGGAGAAAAGTGGGTTAATTTTTATTATTTTTTAACACTCTTTAAGGATAATGTGTAATTGGTAGAATATCCTGTATTGTTATATTTAATATTAAACTTACTAAATGATTTGAACAAAAATATTTTTAATTTAAAAACTCGTTAATTTCATTCCTGTTTGACGTGAAAAGTTTACTTTTGAGAGGAAGGAGGGGTCAACATGAATTTACAAATGATGTTACATGGTAAAGGAATGGAAAAAAACGTAAGAAAAAACGTTACGTGGTTTATGGATGTCTCCATATTTATTATAATAAAACCAATATAATTATGTGACATGAAAAAAAATTCCATGAATTGTGATTAGAATAATCGATTTTTTTGTATATATTAATTACGTGACCATTCATTCTTTCATAAGATAACACAATTATTGATTGAATATAAGAATACGCAACATTAGAAATCAAGATAAATATATCGCATCAAATGCATAACCAGTATGAAATTTAAATTAATATTTATTTACAAATAAACATAAATACGGCAAAACAATGCGCACATACAAATCGTATTGCAATTTGCTATAATAACATAAACTTTTATTTATTTAAATGCTAACGAAAATTTTAATTTTGATAAAATAAATAATTCCGTGACCAATTATTAAGCACGCACAACTTACTGAAGTAAATAACCAATTGTTGTAATGGCAACAACCACTACCCGCTTCATTTGTTGCGAGCTTTGGGCCTCTATCATCACGTTATTGTGTTTTCGTTATGAGATTTTTCTTTTGTTACCATACGGCGGCACTTTATTTGCTCGCGTCAAAAAGGAGGGAGTTTACCCAAACAGTGAGTTTATGACACTGCTGAGAAAATTCGATTAATGTGAATAAAGGGTGTATAAACCGCTTTAGTTTTCACGTCCAACGAATATAGTACTCTATTAAATTACAGGTATACACCATTTACACATTACAAGAATATAATTGACGAAATAAAAATGTATGTGCAGTATAAATAAATTGATTATAACTCATTTGAAAATATCAACCATTAAGAATTGAATGAATTTTTAAATTATCGCCATTGACAAGCAAGCATTGCAGCAAGCTTTTCTATAGTGTTATAACGTTACTTAAAATGGTGTGAATTTGTTTTCCTGTACAAAAGCTTAAAACTTTTAATCTAGTTCTGCCACGGGAAAGTTATCATTTTGATAATTACATTTTGTCTCACCAAATCACAAAAAAAAATTGTGAAATGGTCTAAGAGTGATAACCTCAAACAAAAGAAAAAATAATAAGGTTTCAAAACTATTTTCACAAGATAATGTCCTAAGCGGTTGAGGTCTTTGAATGAAAGGAAGCAATAAATATCAAATACAGACTATGAGAACAAAAATAGGCTATGAAAAAATCAATAAAAATTATTTTCAAAAAATGCAAGAGGATTATACAAGTATATACGCCTGTTCATAATATTTTGTCGTTTTCGAAAAAGTTTTATTCATAAGCGAGGCATACGCAGACAATCTTGATTTTTTTATATCAGTATTATATTCATATATTACGCGCGCACAGTTTAAAGTAACTCAGATTTCTATATTTATTAAATGTAAATAAGTATACAAAGATATAACAATCTAGGAAAGAAGAAATTATTATACTCAAATTAGAAGAGGTTGATTATAACGTTAGATTTGTGATATTATCAATACATAGAAATGTTTTTCTTAGCCTACTTTTAAACTTTCGGTGAAGATTTTTGCAGATGTGTTAGCTACAAGTGAGACAATACATACATAAAAATGCACTAATAATAAAACAACTGATAATCCTTGTTGTGAAGCTTAATTATGTTAAAATAATTACTCGAAATACTTGAAGCATATGTGTACTGTACGTCTAGAATTGTATGATATATATAAAACGCATACTGGGCCGTGCGTATTTTTATCATTTTAGTTATTCACAAGATCGTAATAGGATAACAAAAAAATATCTTTATTTTACTGACAACGAGAAAGCAAATTTCTTAATATAATTTATATTATTCTGTAAAATTTACAGTTTGCTTAGTTTATATATATATAAACTAAGCAATTATATGTATAGTAGAAGCAGTCATATTTAGAGGGTCTATAATCGACGTTTCGGCGTCATGTTAACAATACATGGGCAGGGGGCGACGATCACCGAGCGTAGTGAGCGGAAGTGCACCAGGCCACTTTGCAGCTGGCGCAGACTCTACGACTTCCGGCCCAGCTACGGTTTCCGGTCGTACAGCGCCACTTCCGCCTTTCCAGCACCACGTAAATCTTTCTGCGTCGTTATATTGTGGAAAGCGGACCGGCAAAGTGAGGTGTTTATCACAGGCGAATGTTTCGGGAGAAATATAGATAAGGGTAATAGGCCTAGGGACAATTATTGTACATTGGTATTGATTTGCCCAAGTGTAAATAACCTCAAATAGCCAAAATATGAGAGAAATAAATTGACTCTCTCTAGAATATGGCATACGAAATGATTGAACATACGGAGGGTCATTGTAATACGGACTAAACTAAACTACTTTTCCGCTTAACTCTACGAACCGGTTTGTAGTATGAGTAGTTTGTTGAACAAAATGCGATTTTCCTCAATATCACATTAACTTTTTTTAGGCCAATGGGCTTTACTCTCGGTTTTTTGAAAAGTGCTTTCACTTAAAAATCACAATATACAAAACTAAATACACGTTCTGTCAAATGAAATTATGGCAAACATGCCGAATTATTATCGAAGTTCAGCTTTGGATTTAAAAAAAGAAAGAACTATTAAGTTTGCATGGAAAGGAACAAAGCATTAATTCTCAATTTGAATGGTTTTTCGATAAAAAGTTTTTAAATTATCGGACCAAGAAAATAAAACACAAATTTATTGGTCATCATGCACTTCATATTTGTGTTAACATGACTTTGACTAAAACTCATTAAAAAATGTTTTCTGTGCCTTCTGTCATTTTTTTCTGGGAGAGTTGAACCCTTTTGCCTAAACACGGTCGATATTCTAAATAAATGATACCAGACTTACATACTACATTATTTATTTGTTGTATGGTATCAGGTGCATACATTGTTTGTACGCTAGTTTTTGATTTTTCTCTTTTTAAAGAGATTTGTACGAGTAAATTCTAAAGTTGCTAAAACATTCTGGTCCATTTGGGTAAATTGAATCAAATGGAATTGTAGTATTGGAAGGTAAGAAAACAAAATTCCAAACTCTGATATAAAAACACAATATGTCAAGCGAATGATGAAATCCAATCAATTGTAATAGATTCATAACTTTCCTAAATACTTTTAAAGAAGACTCGAAGAAATATGGCGTGAGAAGATAGCAGCGGCAGTTTTTAAAAGAGAGAGAAATTTCAGAATGTACAAATTCATTTAGAAACCTCAACTGGATTTGGGCAATATTAACTTGTTTAAGATGTATTTCACATAAGTGAAAAAATCATTTATAAATTAAAATAAAAAAGATTATACTGTGAAAATGTCGAATCAGGCAAACGAATATTATTTTACCGTCTGGAAATATTTCAACGCCTTAAATATTAAGTAAACTTTTCCCAAAAATATTTAGGCTCATCCCAATCTCCGAGACGCTAAACTTGTGATGAAATAATCTTCATAAAAAAAACTCCTCACTGTTTGTTCGGCCGATGAATTTACGTAAAGATTTATTCCATCGTTTATTGACTGTTTTCTTCGCCCCAACATAATTTATCATATCATTATAAAACTGAAAAAAGTAAGACTGTAAATTTTTGTCGATAAGACGCTTAATGTATTTCGCCAAAACGACCTTAAAGCAGCAGTTTTCAAACATTTATTATAAATTTCATATAATAGACAAAACACAATTCTAAAATAAATAATAAGACTGTTTTTCAGACAAGTGAGTCAGGTTGAACGAATAATGACAGTGATATCATTTAAAAAAAAATGTAATATAGTGGAATCTCGATAACTCGAACCTCGTTAAGTAGAAATCAAGACGAAAAAAATTGCCATTCCCTTCCGTTGATCCCCTAAATACGCGATATCTCGAATTATTTATACTTTGTAACTCGAATAAAATGTTATTTTCCTGCGAGGTATTGATAGTACATATTTATACTCTATACCTCGAATTTCAAAAAGCAGACTCCGTCAGCCGAAGTTAGTAAAATATAATGACGCCTTATATGGAATTATCTGAACTCATAGCAATAAAATCTAAAAAAAAAATTCAGTATAAAGGGCTTTTTTGCAAATGCGATTATGCTACCCTGGTTAGGTAAACAATCAAATGGTGCTTTGTTCCTTTGTACACGTGCAATCGAGCAATGAATGAATCATTAAACTTTCCAAGTAACATATATATCTCTGTACCTTATGTTTGTTTATGTTTGGGCTCATTGCTTAAAAAGAAGTTTACTATCGGTTACTATGAACATATGTAGATACATACTTACATATTAGGCATATGTTTCAATAAATATGTATTTTTATTTCACTATGACTCCAAAAATATATTTAGAAATTATGCCTTTCTAAGTCGAAATTTTAGCAAATAAATCCTTTGTATCTATAAATTCTTGTTTTGTCGAAAACTCATTAACTCGAAATTTTAGCATTTCCCTTGAAATTCGAGTTATCGAGATTCCACTGTATTTAGCAATTGAATCTCATTTTATGGTCGCCGAGTTTTCGGTAATTATCTTTAGAATTAAATAGTACTATTTACTATTAATGCAGAGTGTATCATAAATTGAAGAAACAAATAAATGTCTGTACTTGAGAGGTAAACTACACTATGTCATTTATCGAAAAATTGAGATATCGACATAATTTAATATATCTTGCGACGATCTTTCAGTGATATACTCAAATATTTTCTAACCCTACTTACTAAAAAGAATATAACAAACGGCATACTAAGATATATAGTAAACAGGAAATCAATATCAAAACGATTTCGAACAGCCAAAGTGAAAAAGTGCATTTTGACATATTGTAGTTTACCTCTAAGATACAGATAAATAAGCTTTTTTTATTTAAACATACGATACGTAATAATAACATTACTTAAAGATGAATTACTGTTAAAACAATAAACTAAAACATTACAGGCTTTTCAACATTTTCGATGTTAAATTTTATATTTCTAATTTCTGGTTGGAAATGTATTGAAAAGGTGTAATAAATATGTGCATTCATTTGCTCATGATGAGAAACAAATTATTTTGTATTTATCTTATTTTATAATTTTTTTGTGTATAGTTTGAGGTTTATCGATCAACAACGGGATATTTTTTGAAGCACGGCTGTCGGAGTCGGAGAAACAATACTTATATTTAAATAAACAAAAGATTTTTCAAAAATAAATTTTAAACCTATGAAGTATTTATTATCTGTGTAAAATATAATATAACATTCGATACAATAATCTTGTTAAAATATTCCAACAAAATAAAGTATAGATTCTTTAGAAAAATTAAAAATTTCTCTCATTATTTGAGTATCACAGTGCACTTGAAACATTTTACCGTAAAATTTATGAAATTTGATAAAAAAAAGCTTGTACCTACAAAAAAACCAGAGCTTTATGTATACGAACAAAGTCTATCACTAACATATCATTTATTATTCATTGATTTAAATCAAAACGTAATTTTACTAAGATAAAATTGCCAGTTATGACTGTGTTTTATACGTATTAAATAAACAGCGGTTAAACATAATACACATACTTCTTTTTTTTCTTTTAACCATATCCGCTCTGAAACGAAGCATATAGATATTCACATGTGAAGATTGTTTTGACAGTTTTTTTTACGAGTAATAATTGTCAATTATTAGCTCAACCGTTTTGGGTTCATGTCCTGGCTACAATACAAATGAAAAAACCATTGATTTTTTTTTGTAGCCAGCTCGGGATTGAACCCGGGATTCCCGCTTGATAAGCGTGCGCGCTACCAACTTGTCTAATGGGGTCTACATATACATACATACATTACAAAAGTAAATTAAATTAGTATGAATCGATTAACTTTTTCCAAGTACGCATAACGTACATTGAACAGCTTGGTATAATAATACAGTTATTAAAACGTCAAACTCTTGTCTACTTTATGTTATTTTTTGAAATATATCTCATTTTACATGAATCTCAGAGGTGAAAAAACTAAACGAACTTGGCCTGACTTTTATATTATACTACTAAAGTCACATGATGTTTTGTTTACCGTTGATGTATATTCATAATTGTTGTATTTATAAAAATAAAATTTACAATACTTTTTGTTTTTGTTGGAATCGCTAGTCATTTCACATAAAATATATCGAAGCACTACAATTAAGGAAGCTATTGTAGATATTCTGTGTCGTCTTGATAGAAAAGATATACAACATCTTTATCATTGCACTTTGTTCGAATCACTATCATAGCAAACATTGTATAAATGAAACCTAATATATTTGAACAAACATTTTTTTATTACAGGTTTTGAAGACCCAATATTGGACTGGCTAGTACACGTAACCACGAATATGCGCAATCGGCTTCCTGACACTCATACGAATAAATTCATTTTTTTCCATATATTATTGTAAGCCTGTCCATAGCAGAGTTGTATGTGACGGTATCACCATGCATCTAAGTGCAAAATAATTCCATTTACATTGACATAATTCGTATATAATAGTGCAATATGTATTGAAAATACTAAGTATTAAAAATACATATGTTTTCTTCAGGAAAACGAGATTTATTTTTAATTTACTTCAGATTTTTTAAAATATGTATATAAATGCGTTAATATTTCACACTGTCATGGGATGTGAAAAATATACACGATATATCATTTTTATAATATACTTTATTATTTCATCCATTTAAATACAAATCTATATATATGTCTCACTCGTTAGGTTAAATGGTAGCGCGTACGCTTATCAAGCGAGGTTCTCGGGTTCAAGGCATAGGCTGGTTGATAAAATTTTCAAATGTTTATTCATTTATATTGAAGCCAGGACACGAACCCGCAACGGTTAAGCTAATAATTAACAATTATTACTCGTAAAAAAATCTATATGCTTACAAAGTCATTTCATAAGGTGAATTGTTTTATATGATAACCGCAGTATAAACGAATTATCAAAAATTATGAATTTTACGATGAAAAACAACACTTTTTATAATTTTATACATTTTAAAATCAATTCTCTTTTAATATAATTCATAAATTTAATCTTCTGTATAGAATTAAAAATAGTCATTATACAACAATAATAGTATTGAATATGTTTAATAAAATTCAAAATTTAGCGGGTATGGTTAAAAGAATACATATATATTGAAGATATTTATTTCACTCTTAAACCAGGTTAAAGCAATGAGTTAGAATTTATGTATATGCTAGAATTTATGATTAAATACTTACTATAGCTCAATAAGAATGTTGTAATTAGCCAAATAAAGGAATATGCTGGTATATAGATCACATTTTAAAACTAAAAGTACTTCATGACGACACTCTGATAGTTTAAAATGTTCGGATATAAGTATAAGAATGTTGGTCTACATTGATTTCGTAACGTGGATAATTTTATAAATATACTCACTTTACTAAACCTGGGTACTCAACAAAAATAAACAACAACTTACAACGAAATCAATCAATCCAAGAAACGTGAAATATGTGTAATTCAGAGAAAGGCTCTAATATAGTACAAAATAGCCGGTCAAATCAAAGAATTTTACGTCACGCCACAGATAAGTCGTAAAAGGTATAAAAACCAACTACAGTCTCACAGATAAACCATGTTACAAAAACAAAATCACATTCACATCACGTAACTAGCGGCTAAAAAACCTAATGTATTCGTCGATATCGTTTTGATCCGACGTAAATAAATCAAACTTTTCCAATATTATAAACGGACGAAGACCTCGAGCTTTGAGAGAGCTTTGAAAAAGTTTAGTTAGGAGCGATTTTTCAAGGTTTTAATTTCAGCGTATTGTCAACTTATGGCGTAATAAAATAAACGAAACTAAAATGCGTTATATGTATGGCGTCTAATACTTAGTTATTGTTCAAATCGGCTAACAACTTACATTACCTAATTTTATAAAACTCTAATGAACACTATCGCCGTCGCGGGTGAGTGGATAGTGGCATCCGACTCACGAGCAACGTTCCCTCTAAGGTATGTGTGCGTGTGCGGCCGCACACCTGTTAAAAATTTTCAGCACACATGTTTCTATATTTTGCACATATCTGAAAGAAAGTTACTTGTAACCGTATTTATATTTTGCGCAATTATATCTATTATTTGATATTTTTTTATGGGTTCTCGGGTTCCTTTCTTTGGGATGTGTGGGGAACATGGAAACACTATATACTTACTCGTATTTTGTAAAATATTTCACATAAAGACATCATGAATTAGGTAATTTATGGTTTTATTTTATCTATACATGAATATGCATATTTGCGCAATCGATTTTTTTCCCCTCACATGTAAGTTGATGGGCCGCACACAATGAAAAAAATTGGGGGAACGTTGCTCACGAGCCGAGGGTCACGGGTTCGAGGGCCGTGCTGGTCGCAAATTATGCAAATGTTTATTCATTTGTATTGTAGCCAGGGCACAAACCCGAAATGGCTGAGTAATAATTGACGATTATTACTCGTAAAAAAATAACTGTCAAAAATAACCTTCAAATTATAAGCTTCGTTTCGGAGCGGACATGGTTAAAAAAATGAACGTTGATATTCAAAAATAAAATACTTAAACCGGTTAAAGAATTTCCAGTTTCAATTTCGGTAACCAAAGTTAACCTACCTAAATACAGTGTGTTGGGAGAATGTAGATTCATGTAAGCATATTGCGTTGATAAATTATTTAATATAGACCTCTCAAAAAATGATTAAAATGAACCAATAGATTCTTCTATTATGGTTTATAACTGAACAGGAAGATACAAGTATGACCAGATAATAGAATCAAAACGTCAACAATTGGCAGGTGAGAGTTAAAGAGAGTGATTGTATGGTTGGTCATAAAAGGATTGTAGCGTCATGTTAGCAATAACGCCAACGAACATTCATCGATAGAATATTGTCGACTATCGTACTAAAAATATTTACAAAAAGGTCACAGAATTAACAGAGGCTATTTGTGTCTTCCACTTGAGTAAGCCATATTAAACTAAATAAAACGTATTTATTTCGTTCGTATACTAACTTATTTCTATTGATTTTATGAAACTGTCAGTTATTAGCTCAACTAATTTGGTCCATGTTCCGGTTTCAAACGCACATGAAAAAAATCTATGCAATTTTCGCCAGCTATGGGATTTGAGTCCCTGACCCTCGGCACGTAAGTAAGATAAGCTACCTACTTACTGACGATGGCGAGATATTTTCATTCACCATATTATTACCGTTTAACTTCATTGTAACCAATAAGTATTTAATGTTTATAAAGTTATGTTTATATTATGGTTCGTTTTCATATCCGCACTGAAAAGAAGCATATCGATCTTCACAGTATGAAGATTGTTTCGACAGTTTTTTTACGACGAATAATTGTCAATTATTAGCTCAACTGTT
>JAPMAG010000413.1:1834-13521 GCA_036584685.1 Rhyacophila sp. Rhy_31_5 | reverse complement strand
AGTCAGGTCACCTTTTATCACCTGATGTCACATTTTTTGCAGATCAATTGTTTACGTACATACATACCATGTTTGATAAAATATAAAATTTGAACCGTGGATCACAATTTGTAATGATTTTCATAAAACATCAGAAATGTAAAAATTAAAATAACTAGAAATAATTGTTGTACTTATCTTTAAAACTACAAAGGAATGACGTGCATCATATTTGTATTTGAAAAACAGTAAATAAATTCAATAAAAATCAATTGTATTTTGATGGTAATTATTTTATGCAGAACAAGCAGAGTGGAAACGTTTTCCTGGTAGAGTTTGAAAACTTACGCCGTGTTTGTTCGCCGTTGTAAATTCGCCGCCTTACGTCGGAATGCTTGTAATTGGTAGAGACGAAGCGCGGGAACTGATCTCCTCCTTTTATCTTGAGCAGAAAGCCGCTACGTGCTGGGCAAGACCAGTCAGTTGGACCTTGAATAAGAGTCGAACGGTGAGAGGGAGACGCCAGAGGTCGGAGGGGTGGTGGGATGAGAACCAAGCCTGCCTACTAACTGAAGTCCGCTTGTGACGTCGCGATAACAATGAACACAGTGCAAAACTCCGCGAAGCAGTGATACCCAACAAAAATAAACCCTAAAATACAAATAATAAAGTAAAATAATCTCTACTGCAATATCCAAAAACTGATTGCTGAAGACAAGTCATTAATCAAAATGGTTTGACAAAAACTCTATTTTGCCACTAACTAGAAAACGTTGGCGTTCACATTCATACATTGATCTAGCCTTCCAGAATTCATGCAAATTCGTACACTATACTTTACAATTTACAAAAGCAATACAAATAGAGTTTAAGATGATACTTGATAAGAAACTATACTGCTTTCAAACCCTACGGAATAAATTATCTCTACACCAAAATTGTGAAATACTAATATACTACAATAATAGAGCTAATATTAGTTTGCCTGTTATGTTGATTTCTTTTAAAACATTTTATAAAACTCCACTGAAAAACATTTCCTTTCAAATTGCGACATTTTGCAAAAGAATACTACTTAATATTGTAGGTTTTAGATCAACAATATTTGTCCCATAGCTTTTTCTAAGATACAGAATTTTCATAGACATAAGTTGGCGTCGTAAAATAATACATTTATGGATGTAAATAATAAATTTCGACTTCCCGTTCGGTGTATTGATGAAAACTGGAAATAATAATGATAATAAAAACAACTTTTCATAAAAAAATAAATTATAAAATAACACATTATTATATTGTTATTAAATGCTGTCAATATTCTGTAGGTGATTTAAGATATATTTTTAAAAATATTTTTACATTATATATTATGAACAGATTGTCATAAGAAAAATCGAGTTAATGCAACAAAGTAATTTAATAAAAAAAATAGTATACATCTAAGTAAATTTATTTATTTATGAATTTGTTTTAATCTAGTCACGTGTTTACTAGTCTAACGTGAATTCTATCGTATTTTTTTAGTCTTCCGCATTCATTATGATTTCTCAGTTTATATAATGTAAATATAATTCTGTTTAACGTTTTTACTGCTTACAACCATTTTTTATTAATCTGAACAGATATTTATCATAACAAGTTAATTATCAATTAACATTAATTCCTGTTTTACATCACTGCCATAAACATCGTGATACGTTCTCATTGGCTAAAACACGACAAAGATATCTATACTCGCTTTTGTACACTGTACTTACATACTTTCTTTTCTTGAGTTAATATCCACCTACCTGTCATTCTTAAATAGATACTTTTAAAAAAAAAATAACTGATATTTTGGAGAGTTAAGTTATGCAGTTTTTTTTTCTATGGGAAATGTCGAGATTTTCGTATTCAAACCGCAACCGACATTAGAAACATAAATATTTTTGATTAAGCCTAGTGAAAAAAACTGAATACTTAAAGCTATCATTTATCATTGCTATATTAAGGACTATAACACGAAAAATGTATACGAAATCTGCATATATATTCAATATATTAATGAAGAAATTGTATGCTTGTAAAATTATTTTTCGATAATTCCGCATAAAATGAAACTTGGATTACCCATCTGCATAAAATTAACTGAAATATGTTTTTAAAGCATGTATGATTATTTATTTTTAGTTCTCGAGTTATCATAAAAAATATCATCCATATAATCTATTGAAACCGCCATTGTAAAAAACAAGTATTGGACATAAATTTGAAGCATTTAATTTTTTTACGCATGCGTATAAATATTTTATACGACAAACTGCAAATTTTATAAAAAAAATACAACACTGTACTATAAGTGGGGCAAAAAAAGATCCTATTAAAACATTTTGAAGATTTATTAAAGTATATTTAATAAGTTATGTTCTATTAGACTGGTAAGTTTTGTTTAATAAATTATGTTATTTCTTCTTTTAAAACAATCTTCAATTGAATTTATAAAGAAAATGAGACTTAAAAAGATGTTAGAAATATTAGAAAATCATATCAGATGACTCAAAACTGTCTGGCGATAATTATATTTAGAAAAATATTATAGTGGCCATAAAAATATAAAGAAAATCACTTTCAACTAGTTGAAAAATATTTTGAACCTTAAAAATCTTTCATATATATTAAGAAAATCATCGCTTTTAGAACTACGTTAAATGGTTAAAGTTTTTGATTATAAAACAAGTATATTCCCTTAAACTGACGCAGTTATAAAACTCAACAAAAAGTAAACTACGATTTTTTTTAAATTCCAATTACGCTCCGAGGTAGAGCATATGGAATCTTCATACCATGAAGACTTTACTAACCTCCATTTTTTACCACTTATAGTTGTAAACTATTAGCTCAACCATTTCGGGTTCGTGTTCTGGCTACAACACAAATGAATAAACATTTGTACAATTTGCGACCATCCGGGCCTCGAACCCATGACTCTCAGCTCGTGAGTCGGATCTCTATCCACTCACCCACGAGGATGACTATTTAATTGAGTTATACAATGAAGTTAGTTTTTATATAAATATATTTTTCTTCCATATTTAAATGAACGCAATAAACTAGTAATTTATATATTATTGCAATTCAATGATTATGGTTATTAAATTTATACTGTTGACCAATATAATTATTGTCCTTTGCACTATAATCGAACTGTATGTTACTTTGTTGTAGTATTTTATTTATATTTCTAAGTCATGTAACGAGGGTCAAAGCAAACAATGAGCGGCGACCAACCATTGACATGATGATGCCGGTCATGTGTCGCGAATGAAAAATGTTCGACGTCATCATGAAACGTCGACTGATGAATCACAAGATGTTCCGAACACTGACAGTGGTACAAAACCGTAATTGAATCAATAAATGTAATTAGTTTTGTGTACATTTTACTGAGCCTATGGGAAATTCTTTTTATTCTACATTTAACGTGCATATGTTATTATTGAGATATGTAATACTTTTGAAGTTTAATTAAATTTATTGTAATATACCTGTTGATTTTATTACACATGACTAAAAAGCACTTCGTCTTTCATTTTTTTGTTTCGAAATTTATTCAAATATTGAACAGATTTCATTTATCATATCAAATCATTTTTTTTTCAAAATCATTTCAAATCACCTTTAAAGGATTATTTTTAATATCGAGAAATAGTAATAAAATTATTTATATTTTTTTATTTTGTCATTAAAATACAAAAATACAGTGCATATTAATCATCATTTAAATATGTGTATTTTGATGCTTTTAATGAGTGATTAAGGTTATTTTTTGTATATTTTTCTATGTTTTAACGTTAATTGATAGCATATAATTAAAAAAAGAATACATTTTTTCTTAAATATTATTATAATGATAAAAATACGATACTATACATGTTTATCTTTTAAAAATAAATTCGCTCTAAGTGGTTGATGATTTAGAGCGATTTTACAAGCTCTCATTCGTCGTGCCTGGGATGTTGTTTATACAAATAGCTCTAAGTCCTTAGGCTCAAAGACTTTAAGGCTATTCTTCTAAATATGTTAAATATAATAAATTATATTAAAATTTAATTACAAAGCGACATCTTTCATGAACACGATGACATCATTTGTATACCATTTTTTTTTTAATATTATCGACGCAAATTGACTTATGCAAAAACTTTCACCAATTGCTAAAAAATATCACCAGTGCAGGGTTGGGCAAAATACTTTTATAACACATTGAATGATAGTAAAAAATACGTAACATTGTATTGCATATTTCAAGCGTTGTTCAAAAAAGTATTCACGGTGTTGATACATATACAATTATATAAAACTCCATAGATATATGTTTCCAAACTTCAACATAACATGCATGATTATACTAACGTACTTCAGGTGGTATTCTTGGCATATATCTAAAACTGTTGTCAGTAATCCTTTATCACATAGAAAAGATTGAAAGTATTTATATTTAAGTCCAGAAAATCACAATTTGATCTAGCATCAGTAGACATCTAGCATGTAGTACATTTCGACATAAACAAAAAGTTTTCAAAAAATATTTCTTGTGCCTAAAAATAAACAGTTCCACAAAAACGTTGTGGTAATATTTTTCTGTTTTATAGTTGTAAAACAAATATATTCTATTTGAGATGATTATAGTAAATATAACTCAAAATATGATTATAGATTTGAAAGTTGAACATAACGCGAAAGAACTGCATTAAATCATTAAATCCTAACGACAAGCGTTCATTACAATATTCATAAAGAAATGACGAGAATAATAATAAATAAGAGATTTTTTTAATAATGCAGTTGTTACGAAATCAAATAACGATTATTATTTCATAATTTCTATTGATTTGAAACATTGATGTCTTTAGAAATACTGAACATAAAAATGATAAAAATCGAGACGAAAAGATATAACTTTGAATACTTTATCAGCTCTAAAATGATTTTTAGTTTTTAATAATGTTGTCAACGCATTTTCAAATATATTATAAATATAAAATACAAAGACTTATTTTGTTTATAAAAATATTAAAAGGCATAAAAATAAAAATAATAATATATACATATACATATACATATCAATATATGTTTCCACCCCTGTTCGTCATTGGAATTATTAAGACAGTCCATTTCCTTTCAATATGACGGCGGACTCTGAAATATATCATGTTGCTGATAAAGAATCAAAATACAGCAGTAGAAGAGAACTCAACCTCTGTGATTCGAAAACGAGTCCTCACATCTATTACAGACAATGAAGCCGTCAATCTTTGACCCCTCGTGAACCGTGGCGCCGTGACTTACCTGGGAACATTTTTAATCACGAAATTATATTATTGGCACGATTGATGTAAAAAATGGTTGCAATATTTTACAAACACACTTATGTAGATGGTCGAAAATGATATTTGCCATCAATATCTATAAATCAACACGTCGTAAATGATACGAGTATTGCATTTCAAAATCGGTAGCGCAGATTATCTTTACTATAAACTTTAACGAGACTAAAATAAAAAAAAACTTACTTATTAATTTATACCTTTATGGTAATTTTTAAATTGTCGTGAGATTCTGTTAAAAAATGGTATGTAAAATTTAGTTTCAGTTGAGCTGAAAATGTCAAAAAATATAAACTGTGTAAATGTAATTCTTTTACTTCGGTTTAAAATTGTCTACACCAGCAGTTACCAAACTACGGGCCGCGGGCCGAACCAAGTTTTCCGAAGATTTTCATCTAGTCCCCGACTTTTATTTATGAATATTATACATAAGAAATATTCAATTTATAAAACTTTATTGTACACATAAATTTTAATAGAAATTTTCCGTTATAAATTTCAATATGAATTATATAATTGGTGATTGAATGCGCCAATAGGATTTCAATAAGAATATTTGTCCGGCTCCGCATGTTTTTCAAAATATCAATCCAGAACATTTTTCAAATACTTTGGCGACCCCTGGTCTACATGGTTTTGGATGAGTTAAATTTGAAAAACGTAAAAATTATTTTTTTATCAAAAATTTTGTGCATATAAAAAGTTGTACAAAATTAGATGGGTAATTATTTTACTGAATTGCGATCAAAATAATAAAAATAGTTCTACAAACAATACCACGATTATAAAATCTACATTTCCCTAGAAATAAAGCTTTATAAATACTATATTCAGAATCGCTTGAATAAAGCAAAGATATTCGTAGTTCCTTGATCAATCAAATAAGTGTAAAACAAAATGAGATATACAATTTTGGGGAAAGTTGTTAAACTGACAAAACTTTATCAAACCACGTTATTAATATATAATAAATGATAATGCCATATTTTATTTTATCAACATTATAAAATATAGGAAGAAATAAATCTTATTAAACAGATTTTTAGTAAGACAAAAACCTGCCAAGATTCCAGCACTTTTTATAAAATAAAAGTCCTTAAAACCAAGTGTTCTTATTTAAAACTTGTCATATTTTTTAATATTAGCATTTTTATTATTATGTATAGATTTTCTAGCATAAAAGCTAATTTTTTGGTGATCCGGAACCGATTTTTTCTCGTTGCATTAATTCGTATAGAAATAAAAACTATTTCCATAAAAATAAACTAAATATTTTGACAATAAAAATGTATATTATTAACAGTTAATGTCAATAGTATACTATCTAATTTACTGCATGTTCATTTGACTAAATATTTGCACATAGGTATGAAAATTGTGTCAAGATATTCAATCATTTTAGCCACATCAAACCTCAAACAATAATGAATGGTGTATTAAAAAACAAAAAAAAAAGTTTCGTGAAATTTTGGCAAAATTATTGTAATTATTAATTTATTTTCGAAAAAATCTTGTAAACACGGCATGCATGGAAGCCATGCATAACTTGATATTATGCCAACTAACATTCCATACAAAATTCCAATCGCTTTATTATATGAAACATAGTCGCAAAATATTCGTGTGTAATATCGAGTATTTCACTAAGAATTATTATTAATTCTACTCTGACATATCAATTACAATTCCTTTCTACAAGATTAGTATTGTAAATAATTTATTTAACACTATAAAATGTGGGTATTTGATTATGTAAAGTGATATCGTGAAAAATCCAAATTTACAAGGTATATATTAAGCGTCATGCATCATAAATGAAGTTAAAATAATAAAGCGTTTTACGTGAAAACGTCGAATTTTATTATTAAGATGTTATTGATTTTATCTTCTCTATAACCTCAGTATTAATCAGTATATTGAAGTGATAAAACAATTTTTTAAACTTATTTCCACAAATTTAGTTAAAATGTTTAACGTGGCAAAACTAGTGATGATTTTTTAAAACTATTGTGTTAGAAAAAAATAAAAGTGTAATAAATATTTTTTAAATACAATATGTTTACTCACATGTTTTTTTTGTTAAAAATTAGTTCAATGTTCAATTATATCAATCGCTATGAATTAAAATTAGAAAAAGAAAAGAAAAGGCACGTGCAGCCTAAAATATTTATAGATATTAAATATTTTACTTTAAAATTAAAAGGCAAAAATGTTAAATCAATCAGTTGTTTTTTCAGTCAGTTGTATGTGGATTTTCTGAAATTCTTTGCTAATGATTTATACAGAAATAGATAATCATGCTTATTTATGTCACAATTAAAATACTCTGAAGAGTATTTGCGAATTAAAGATATGCAACTAATATTTTCCGATATTTTTTTAAAAGAAAGTTTTTTTTATTAATTACATATAATGACATATTTGCACTCTTTAACGGTTTTCTTTTACATCTTGCGTTTTATAATCTAGTCTGTTTTTTTAATAACGTCTAAATGAAACATAATTTTATAGTTTATATTGATTGATTAATTATATGGTCTTTACTGTTCTTTACTATTATGTATGGAATATAATGTCAGTCAAGTGGCTGATTCTGGTCGTGGTGTAAGCGTGAGCACTTTCAAGCATATTTTTCATAACATCTTGGTGTTACTTCAGCAATTTCTTTTTCAATTTCTTACATTGTACACTTTTTCCTATAACTTTCCACATAGAAAATAACCGGGGGCGGTTAAATCACGAAATCGTGGAGGCCACGTAATATCACTACTTTTTAATATTATTTGGCCGGGAAAATTTTCTTGCAAAATTTGCATCGTAGCATGAGCTGTATGTAATGTGTCACCCTCTGTAGACCCAAACGATCCAATTCAAGCATATGAAAGCTTACCAACATGTCAAGATAACGATCAATAGTAACTGTTACGGTATTGCCTACAGCAAGAAATAAGGCCCAATAATGCCGCTGGCCTAAATGGAGCACCTTGTAGTCACTCTATGAGAGTATAATGATCGTTGATGTATTAATTGAGAATTTTCTATAATATGTCACTCGTGATGATTTTTTACCAAAATTAGTGGTCATTTATACCGACATGTAAAACACGAGCACTCCGATATCGAAACCGTCTAAGGTCGTTTTCTTGTAACTCTTGTATCAATTGTATTTTTAAATCGGTAAAAATGCAAATTTTTTTGGATAATTTTTAACAAAAATGATGGATATACTCAATTCTTGTGCATGGCGGTGATGAGAGGTGCACCGACATTCATCAACACTCTACTTTAGTTTACACTTTTTTTCTGACATACGTTGGCAACGTTGCCGTCCAAACATTGCTTCATCTCCCAGTGTACGCAATTTTTTTAATCTATTCGTTACACGCTGAGTGGTTGACTTACTTGGCATATGATTGACATAAAAAAGACGCAATTTTCTTCTCATATTCATAATCAAAAAAATACTTTAATTAATTTTAATAACTTCAACACGTTGTTGCAGCGTACAGCATAGGAAAATGTTATCAATCATTTTCCACGACTATTAAATATGAACTGACGAATTATAGACAAACCGAAATCGGCCTGGAACATAAAACTCTCGTGTACAATAAAAACATTAAAAAATAGTCAAGATTACTGCATACTCTAAATATTAAGTTAATATCGTTCGAATAAAATGCTTTTGAAATATTATTAAGATGTAGAGGTTTTTTCAATAAATAATGTCTATTTAAAATGAAATAGATAAATAAAATAGATACTCTAGCTCATAAAAAGTACAATTAATGCTCTTGGAATAGCTCCTTCTAAAAAACGTATTTTATGTGAGTAGGAGACATCGCCCTCTATCGATCACCCGAGTTGTAGTAACTTCTAAGGAAGCTTTAATGGATTGGTGACATTTATTACCGTACAACAAAAAAAAACGACACCGAATGTATGAAACCAAATTTAAACCGCGGGCAACAGATACTTGTTTAGTATTTTCTCGTGTGATTCATATTATGCTTAATCGCATTTTCCCTGTCATTTTTTTATTTCGGTGAGATAAAAACTTCATTATGGTCACTTACTTAGTTAAAATAACATATAATATAGAAAATGTGTTTTTCTTAGCTTTACAAGTGTTAAAAATTACTGTTATTTCTAATATGAAATTATTTAAAGCCAGTTAAATATGTATTCCTGCAATCTTATTCAATATATGAAACTTGAATTAACGTTAACTTTGTAGTTATTAATTTGTTTTCACAAAATGTTTACTTTATACTCTAATTGTTTAATTTTAGCTCTTTGTACGAGAATTTGTACGAGAAATACGAGAATTTATATGAAAGTTGAAACTTCTCGGTTGAACGGTAACTACCGGGAGATTATTTTCAAAGTTGAATTGTCAATGTGTTTTGATAGATATATTGACACTGTTTAGGTAAAAGGGCGTAACCATCAGTTTTTTGAAAAGTGTTTTTATTGGAGAATCAAAATTTACGCAACTAAATACACGTTCTTTCAAAAGAAATTAAGCCAAAAATGCCTAAATATTGTCGAAATTCCGCTTCGGAAATTCCGGAGAAAAGAACGATCTATTAAGTTTGTATGAAAATAAAAAAATTATTAAATGTGAGTTTTAATGAGTCTTCTTTAACGACTTTCTTAATTATTAGATTAGAAAAATAAAACATCAATTTATCGGTCATCGTGCACTTCAAGTATGTGGTAATGCAAATTTTGACTAAAAATCATTAAAATACGTTTTTTGTGCCTCCTGTCAAATTTGTTCTATGAGGGTTACTCTCTTTTACCTAAATACGGGCTATATAAATACAAACCAGAGATTGCGTTAAATATTACTAATACAAATATTCATTTGACTCTAAAATGTCTTTTACAATTCAATTAGCACATTTTTAATTACGAATACATACTGTGACAATTTTCTTCATTGAGCTTAATGATACTTTCCCCATTTTCACACAATTGAATAACAAAAATGGAAAATATATATTATTTAAAAACTCGAGAAAATAATTACACTAATTAAAAATTTGCAATGAAACTTTCCTTGTACGTTTCTGTGAGAAAATGTAGAACCAGTATGTAGAATTTAAAAATAGCCTATTTCTGTATCTCAAGTAGGTATCTAAATTACGGTGATAAAACTTTAACGCATCATTGTTTCACACGCCCTTTGCAACGGAGCTTTGAGAGAAGATGTGGTTTTGAATCGTTTAGTATTCACTGAAAGGTACTACAAAATCCAATATTTAAAAAATATATATTCACCCAATCAATGTATTCATATCGTACGTCTTATTATAAGTTTAAACAAAAGTTATACTTTAGTTAAAATCATAATTTTATTTTATAAATAACAAATGTTTTTTAAATTATTTTAAGTGATTGGAAAAAATTTAATAGCATTGAAAATGAATCATAAAATTGTTTGCTAAAATTTGATACCTGATAATTTAAAAATGTTAGAATGAAAGGTTAAATGGCTGAGTTTGAAAGCGGTCAAAATGTTTTTTTTTAATTAAAAAAAATATTAAGAAAATCAAATACGATATTGACCCCGTTAAGGAAGAAGGGCCAAATCCTCAGTTTTTTTAAGTACTTTTATTTGAGAACCGCAAATACACGATTAAATACACGTTCTCTCAAGAGGGATTAAGCCGAAAATGCCGAATTATTATCGAAATTTTGCTTTAATTTTGAGAAGAACGACCTACTAAGTTTTTGTGAAAAATAAAAAAGTATTAACCCTCAATTTTAATGATCTTTTAAAATTGCTTTTTTGATTATTAGATCGGGAAAATAAAACACCAATTTATTGGTGTGCCTCCTGTAAAATTTGTTTTGTGAGAGTTAATCTTTTTTACCTAAACACGGTCAATATTTTCATTAGTACTGAAAAATACTTTTTTGTCAAGATTTAAAAAAATGTTTCTTATCGTCTAAGCACACATCAGAGTAATAGCACTGTGTTTATCTTTTTTTCTACAATGTTTTTTTAAAAAAAAAAACTTGTTTTGTTTATTAAGACGTTCGATTAGTTGAAAATACATTACTTTTAAAAAATGAAATCATTTATAATTTTTATAACATTTTTTCTGAAAATAGGTATACGAGTATAAATAACATTATTATTGTACAGTGACTTTTCAACACTGATTGACAGTAACGATTATCTAACTCTAAATGTAAAATAATTCCTTTCGAATTAATTTTGATTAAATCAACGACAGTTTTAAACTCATTTTCAAGTTCAAAGTGTAAAATAAATAATTTAATATTTTGTTTTATATTAAATAAATACTAAATATCAAACAGTTATAAGGT
>JAPMAG010000410.1:3706-13980 GCA_036584685.1 Rhyacophila sp. Rhy_31_5 | reverse complement strand
CTATCGGTCCATGGTGTTCGAACATGGGAGTGGGAGAGGTACTTTAGCATTCTTATACAGTTGTACCCAAATATGTAGACATTCATATGAAACACACGTCCTTCGTCCTTCACAGATAATGAAAGACAATTGAATCGAAATTAAAGTTAAACCTACTAAATGATTGTACAACGTAATAAATATTTGGAACTAGAATTTTCAAAATGCAACGTAGTCTTATTTCATAATATGTACTTGTATACCGTCTACAAATGAAACTTTGGTTAGAAACTTTTTTTTAAAAATTCAACAACGAGCTCGCTGACTCAAACAAAATTGCTTCGATGTTATTTGAAAAAGAAAACTTTAGTATTACAATAATTATTGCATTACAGAGGAATTAGAGAGTGAAATCCTTAATCGCAAATCTAAGTTTTCTCTATTGTCTATTATCATCAACGGACCAACGCGGTTAGCCAACTTCAAGGCAATTAATTTATGATCATGATGCGTATAGAACATGCGACATGTTGTAATAATAACGTATGAGTAAGAACTCGGGTTGATATTGAAAGAACAATTGACTATGCGACTATATCGACACACTATAATATGACAAGAACGTAATGCTGCACAAATGAATATAAAAATTGTAGCCTAAATTCCTTTATGGCGGAATTCGCTGAATTTTAGCTGAAATTTCATAATAAATACGAGAAATTTGTACATCTATTTTACTCGGGTATTTAAAAATACGAACAATACATCATTATTAGAAATATATACATATTTATAGACCCTGTTTAGGTAAAAGGGTGTAACTCTCAATTTTTTTAAAAATACTTTTATTTGAGAATCACAATGTACATAACTAGCTAGACGTTCTGTCAAAAGGAAGTAAGCCTAAAACGCCAAATTGTCATCGAAATTCAGCTTTAAATTTTGAAAAAAAACAACGACTTACTAAGTTTGTGTGTGAAGAAAAAAGCATGAAGACTAAATTTTAATGATTTTTCTTTAATATATTTTTTGAATTACCAGGTCAGGAAAATACAAAACTAATTTATTGGTCATTGTGCACTTCAAGTTTGTGTTAATGTGACTGACTAAAAATCATGAAAACACGTTTTTTGTGCCTCCTGTAAAATTTGTTCTCTGGGGGTTACTCCCTTTTACCTAAACACGGTCGATATAGAAAATTTCTCAATTTCAAAACTATTTATAACGGGATTTAATGTGTATACATTTGTATATCCGAACAAGTTTACTTGAGTGGTATTTATATGTGTAAATATTACAAATTTTATTGACTCTTACTATAATATAAGTATTGAAATAATACAATACTTTCGTGTTGGTCAATTTTAACCACAATTATTTTACTCGACGTTTTTTTAAGTAACCAAATGACATCTGATATTTTTAAAATTGTCGTTGTTCGAAACAAAACGTATACAATACAACTATTTTGTATATTTTCAAATGTGAAAAAAGTGACAATCTGGCACAGAATTGCAAATCAACAAACACCACATGTTGGGTATATTTTGTTATACTTGATCATTAGTATTATATGAAAAACGGAAGCAAGAGAGTTCGTTGGTAATTTTATATTATTCGAATTCGGTCAACATTTTGATTTATTTAATACAGTATTGACTTTAATCATGAAAAGTGAAAGTAATAGAGTAGTTTCACTGTTTTACATTAGGAAATTAATTCACGATGTTTTTAAATTACTCACTCGCTTCTTTTATAATATTGTTTTATTATCAATCAATGTTTTCAATTAAAGTTTACAAACAATAATACAAGAGGTTCGATAACTTTGCAGTATATGAAAACACTCACTCATGAAATTGTGTGGAAATTTGTAACTTTCTAGTGTATAGTCCTTTTTTCCTCAAGTACAAATAATTTATTGTAATACAACTAATTTGTAATACATTGATTGTGTCCACCTTGAAAGCCACTGAGATACTAGGTACAATAGAAAACACTAGTGCGGTCTCTTTCAGTATGCTCTCACCACACACACGTGCACATCTCCCACAAGGCCCGCCATCCACCTATCGGGGTTCAGTTTTGACGGAAAGGCCCATGTGGGTAGACGCGGGAGAGAAACATTTGCCGTAACGAGCTTAACGGCGCGACAAGTATTACGAATGAATCTCATAATATAACCAAATAAAAGTACAATTTATAAACGAGCAAGTGTTTAATGCACCATTACGAAACGACCGTAAACAGTGAACCAGTTTTTTTGCGTACCGAATTAAAATAATTTTAGTGTTGCAATGAATAAAATACGAAAAATGTGTCAGTATGTGAGCGATGGATGGAAGTTGTGGTGGTGGGGAACAGGTAAGTTTATAAGACAATGCCGACAGGTTTTTTTTTAATGTTTTACGCCTTTTTCATTGATAAGTTGTATGGTAATATGTACGAGAATATCGAATACTACAACCGGTAAATAGCTAAAGAGGGGGAAGCAACGCAACTGCATTTCTTGTTTGGATGCAAGTAGTAGAACTAATTCGAAAAAGTGCAGTATCAGCGGTAAACATAATAAACCGTTCGTCAATTAAAATGTACCAAGAACCGGAACGTAGATCATTTATTTACAGATACGCACTGACAGGTGCAACATGATCCATATAATCCAAGGATATATCTTAATTTATCAAATATTTCTTTCGCATTACACAACCGCGCTACAAATAATTTAATCGATTATTAAAAAAAAAAAAAAAAAAGCAATGCGTGTTCCATAAAATATGACACAATTAAATTGTACTTATCGAATTTTAATATTGCAACAAAAATTTAAGATAACACCTGAAACATTGAAAACTATACGACAAACCCAGAGTTCATAATTGAATTTACGTAAAATATTTTTTATATGATTTGATATGAATAACATACTTTTTTGGTTTTGTATAAACCTGTTATTCTGAGGATAGTATTATTTCGCAAAACGGTGTCGCAAACACCATTCGAAAATTTATTAACTTGTTGTGTCCAATATCTTTTCATTCCAGTTATCATAACAGTTACTCAAAAATGTTTGTCTTATTTTTATTTATTTTTTGTTACACGTGGTAGATTTAAAACATGGAAACAAGTTTCATAAGATTATATACATGCTTACTACAATAAATCAGTCCAAGTGACCCACGGACCGTAGGGATCCGCATTTACTCAACTGTACAAAAAAAAAAACAACCACAATTTAAAAATAATTGATTGTTTTGATTTGGTAACGTAATTAAAAACAATGCCAAGCAAATTTTATTCAAGTACATTTATATTTTCCAACTGATACATCTTTTTAATTATCTCCGTTTCTAACATATGGATCTTCGCTTTATGAAGATTGCAATTGCAGTAATTGTCAATTATTAGCTCAATCAATTTGCTCATGTCCTGATTTTAAGTACACTCAAAAAACCTGCACAATTTTCGCCAGCTAAGGTATTTGGTCAGTGATGCACTGTTTGCATATTTTGGCAGGTATGTATTTTTTATGTTAAAAAAATATATTTTTATTGACTTTAGAGAATTGTGGAATATTCAGTTTTAGCCTGCTGTAAAAAACACGCAAACACCACTGCACTAATGATATCTGACAAACTAAATAAACCCAATATGAAGACAAATAATGGTTTATTAATTTCCGCTAGGTTCCTTGAGTAAAGTCGTAAATAATAATCCATTAGTTGTAACCATGCAATTACCACGTATTTATGGATAAACATTAGAAAGTTGCTAAGTATGGTCCTAGTACTGTCCCATTGTGTCGCTAAAATTTAACCATAATTATTCAAGTAAATTATTTTTATAAATACAGTTTTGTTTCATTAATAATCGCCCAGAAAGCGAATAGTACTTGTTGTATATATTTATTTATCGCCACTCTCAGACAGCGTTCACTCAGTACAAATAAGGCCGCCTCTATATATTTCATTTCTGTTCACTCTCCTTAGTTTTTCACTACGGTCATAAACATAGCTATCTGTCGTGGATCTTGGCTTTCAGCAGTTACTCCCAATCTACTCTTGTCGAGTAATTCATCATGCGATATACAAATTCAAGGCTCAGAACATGTACGAGTAACAGTCATCAACAGCTATATCCTGCTATGTCCCACATAATTTCTTGACACTTATAATATTAAATTGCTAGTTTTCAATAATTTTACCGTTCGCGCATAATATTTAACATAACTAATGTAGTATTCTGATCTTGACCGTTTAAACTGTGTTGGCATTGTCTTCTAGCTTGTCGAACTCGGCGTTGTATTATTGTGTCTCCATATTCTACCGTCATATACTCGTACACAATAATATGTGTCCGTAAATATAAAGAAAAAATACTCCTACGAAAATTCGTATTGTCCGTTCGTTACATAAAATTAATGACCATATATCCGATGCGTAGGTGATCACTGACCTCATTTACTGTCAATCTTAGTGTAGAAAGTCAATATGTTGTAATAATAACATCTTTAGCAAACCTCCACATATATAAATATTTTAAAAAGTCAAAATCGTTGCGACCGTTACTGTATCTTTAACTGTCATTCTTTAAATGTGCGTGTGAAGCCGGTTTTGATCATATCAATATGGAAACGTACTTAAAACGATGTTATAATTTAGATTTCATGTAGTAACTTAAAACAAAATAGTTAATTGTTTTAATTATTCTTAACTTTAATTAGAATATATTTCTGTCAGATTTAACCATTTCTATAATATAGTTAGTAGTTTTATGACCCTGACGAATGATACTTATCCAAAGCTATCTATTAATCGCGCAAAATCTTTAGCTATATACCACGATATATCTTCTATCTTACATATTTCACCCCTAAGTCGGAGCATATAGACACTACTCGTCACTTCCACGAGTCCCTATCGTTAGCCAGTTTTATTGCGTCCTCCCCCGTTATACAGATGCCCCAATTTTGCTGAATACATCCTGTGGATGGATTTAACGATCTACCAAGACAGCGGTTTCATGTTTTCTCAGCACATCGCCAGGTCAAGTCTAGCGTCTTTATCACGTTGTTTCGTGTGAAATCGTGCCACTGTACCCTCAGTATTTGTCACAAATATTTGTTTTCAACGCTCAGTTGCGATTATTTTGAGACTTTGTTGGGTGCTATGCTTCGCTACCATACAGTGGTATTATCAGTATGTAGGTGTTGAATATGCAGCATTTGGTTTTGATTGAGTGCACTTGTGAAAGTATTGTTTATAACATATTATAAATGCTTATCTCACCTCATACTCATCTTTGTTTTTGCGCCTTTTAATAAATGATATTTTCATTTTTGTTAAATTTATGAACGATCGGGAATGAATAGAATTTCTTTTTAATTATCTTGGTAATATACCAAACAGTTATTTTAATGCAGTACTTCATTTTAAGACAATTAATTTATATAAATATTTTTAAACAGTTACAAAATACAATGAGCTTCAAAATACTGTCAAAACTAATGTTTAAGCAAGAATGTCTAAAACTGCAATATTTTAATAAACTGTGGATTTTAAATCAAATATAATTCAAAACAATCTATTTTTCAGATTTGCTATTTAAACTGATTCTTTATGCAATTCAGCGAAATAACTCGGTCAACCGAGTTGATATTTATTTTTTAATACTTTTTGCATGTCACAGTCACGGTAAAAGATTGTTCGCTTTGCTAACTAAATGTTGTAATATCTCGCTATGCCTTTTCACACATGTGCTACATACCGAATATAGTTATTTTGCCTTTTTACCGTGAACGGGCTTTCTTACGCAAGCCATTTTATTCGAATATGCTAACGTGGACGATGTCTAATTAAGACTTGGTAACAACTATTCAGCAGAAGATTCTAAAAGACGAGATAAGTTAAAACAATGTTATAATAACTGTATTTTGTATTCTTGGTGAAGAACTGGATGGGGATTCAACATTTACTTTTTGTTATGATGACAATTTAACTGAAATTATCTACCAATCAGTGATTGAGTGTAATATGGAAGTGTCAAAACCATTCTCTGCACTGAACTGCAATTCTGTGGCAATAACGTCATATAAGAATGTTTAATTATAAATAATAAGGAGTTTTGATCTGAAAAGAACATCAAACTTGTTATTTTTAAAACTCAAAATATTTCAATATTAAAGAACAGGAAATACGAGTATGTATTTGTGCTAAACAATGAAGTATCTTAAATATAAATATATTTTTGTGAAAGGACGCTTTCATTAAAAAAACCTTTGTTCAGATATATCTATATGTAATTCAAAAAAATATTGTTTCTGTTATCTATATTAAAATGCTCAAGATAGGATATTATATTTGATAACTTATTTGTTATTATTTTTAGTATTTTTCCTATTCGCTTCGGTATAAACCACACAAAACTTTCACAGATGAGGATTTTCTTTTTTGTATGATTTTCAGCTGCAAATTATGACCTGAACAATTTAGTTTCATGTCCTCACTACAATTACGAATGAACAAACATTTGAAAAAAATATACAACCAGCTACGAGATTCAATCTGTGACCATCGAACTCCTAACCAGATAATACTCGTATGTCCATATATCAAAGGTGAAGAATTATTAAATGATTCAAATAATCGTTTTCTTGATTTATTAAACTCTCAGTATAGGTTATAGTATGAAACGTTGGAATATGTGTGCATCAATATATAAACGTATAATTTAGTCATTTTAAAATAAGCGTGTCAAATTCATTAATTCTGTCGAGAAATGACAATCTATTCATAAAACTATGTAATATAGACAGAGAAGCAGCGTGCATTGATAAAATATTATTTATTCGACAACTAATTGTTTTTTTTTGTGGAAATCTTTTGTTTCCTCTCTCTGTATACTTTTAAAATGTCTACTAAATCGGGTTACTTACTTTTGTTCATATGTTAAGTCAAAATACAATATTGATATAAGATAAGTATCCTCAAACCTAACCAATTTTTCACCTGTTAACTGTTATTTACATTGTTTTGTTTGTTAATTACCGGTAGCTTGAACCTTCTTAAGAGTTAATTAAACGACAACGTTAAATTATATTTACGTAACATTGGACCGACGATAGTTTACTTGAAGTAGTATTAGTAGTTCATCGATCTATTTTCGTAATGGAAACAAACAAAATTGTATATTTGACTATAATATAGAATCAAAAAAGTATCAATACTGCTATTAGTTTTACTATAAATAGTAATTCAGTTTATATAAATAATTTGAATGGTTAAATAGTATTAAATTGGACATATCTATAATGTAAGTATCAAATGAATTCATCAAATATTTGGTATAAACCGAATTGTTGAATTCTGATATTATATGTGTGATTTTAATGTCATAGTCCAATCAAATTTTATAGTAAATCTAGCCAATGGCTTGCAAACCGCTAATTGTAAATCGCAGATCAACGCATTAGATTGTATAAGTCACAATACACCTACAAAAATCCGCACCGGAACTGAAACAAGATATTATTTTAGTGATAAGTTCTCACTGACTGGCCGAGATATAGTAAATTTAGTTTCTTTCGAAGCATCTATTTATATTCGGGTGACAGTTTTCAGTTTTCACAGACTCTTGGCACCACGAAAACTTTCTCATATTGAAATAAATAATATCGGCCAATGTGTGTTATCGTGAATTTGTAATTTACTTAATTGTGCACTTGAATTGATAGGTTATTAACAAATTTTCAACTATTCATAGTAAAATTTGAGTAGTACTTTACGCTCTAAAACAAAATAATATTTTATTGACAATGGAAAAGTATATGTTTTTATTTAACTATTTTTAGCGCTCGTGACATAGATTCGTTATTTAATTGGTCAATTGAATAGACCTCCAGTGTTATCCCTTTATAACATATATGGCAGATATCATAAATATTTAAATATTATAGGTGAATAAGAACTTAAGCTAATCTAAATTTAAAGTTTCAAATCCTAAATATTTTTTTACAACAATTAATGTTATAGCATTTGATTTAAATGGTCTCCATGTTTTATCACTTAAAAAAGAGGTAAAATATTTCAATATTATGTATGTGTATTATTTCTAAAAAACACTTTTTTCAGTTAAATACTTTCCCCCTAAAATATGAATAAATAGGAAAACACAAAAACTCTCCATAAAATGGTATTAAAAGTGTTTTATTGAAAAAAGGCTTATTACGATATTTGTTTATAGTCTTCCCTTTTATTTATACAAAAGGTGCAATATTTACCGAAACAAACCTACACACAAATATATCCTTAACACCATTTGGTTGGTACAACCGTTGATGGATTTTTTTTCATGTGGAAAGTTATCAATAACAGAAAATATAATGTCAACTCGGTAACATATCTCTCAATCAAATTGTAAACGCTTCTTGATAAATGATTCTCACTGCGAACAATTACGAATATTTATTTGTCACTCTCGACACAAACAGCTCGGCAGATGATATGCCGATTCGAAGCCTTACAAGTATTTTTCACGCAATAGCTGACAGAATGGCGCGTATTTTGATAAAAGAGGACTTTTACGCGCCAGTTTTGACTGTTTTCATATAATCTCATAAATTACAGCACTATCTGTTTTTACATTTATCTCAAAATATTCAAGTAATATATACGAGACTAGATAAATATTTGATGATATTTTATTTAAATACACATTGGGGAAGCTCTAACATGTTTTTTTTTCATATGGACGTTATGTCTCTAGCCCGCCACTGAAATGAATCACATTTATACCGCTTAGCTAATTAAATGTATACCTTAATTAAGGCCTAAATAATATATAAAGTACATGGAAGATATTCACAAAATAAACATTACTGATATTATTTCAGCGTACTTGAGATTTTTTTTATATAGTAGTTTAATGTCAAAATTTGAACCAAAATCAACAAAAAACTGTCTTTGATACATACAAGTATGACAAAAATGTCTACAAATAAGTCGAGAGATATACCTCTCTCTCTATAAAATATTTCACACGTGCATAAAAGAAGAAAACAATTTATATTAATACTTCTTTTCAATATTTGCTATTTTTTCTTTCCACTTCTCCACTCAGAATTTGTGGCTGACTTCTAAAATTGAATTTATCTAGGCAAATAGCATTGACTATTTAAAAAAATATATAAATATTTAAGAAGAAACTGAATTACAATATATATGTACGTGTACATACATATCGCATGTTTCAAGGGCCTAATAATAGCATGCTCTAATTATTGTGACTCGCGTTTTACATGAGCTTGCGTGTACTGACACTTTTCTCTCAAAATATACGTATTTGTTTTACATCTGTATACGACCAACATGCTTATTTTATAAAAATATGAATCTATGCGTATTACGCTTCACTTTCTATTTCGATGTAAGAGTATGTCTATCCGAACAATCGTGACATGTTTACATCCTCTACTAGCAACTATCAAATAATTGCCGCCAATTATAATACATTGACAATCCCAGCCTCGACTTTTGTTTATGGAACGCGTTCTGTCAACAGTATCAAAGCAATCGACACAAGCATGACTTATGACACAAATTGTGTTCGAGTAATAACAAAAGAGTCTTTATAACACAATAGTATTATTAACATGGCAACATTTAAATCAAAGACGTCATCAAGTCAATTAATAAATGTCGTTATGTGTAGTCGATGCATTACATGTTATTGACAATGAATAAAATTCTAAATAAAATAAATACACGGCACAAACTTACAGAGCCGTATAATTAAACATATTTACAAAAAACACGTGTTTTTGATATAGTTGAAAGGTCGGTTAAATGTGTACATACTTATTGAATAATTACTAAAATCACAATAAACTAACCAGTAAAATAAATCATTAAAAGTACCTATAAAAAATGCAATTGCTATAATATGTGTTATTTATTCGACATGTTAAGATTTTACGTTTAGTCTGAAGTCCGAATTACGAAATAGTCGTAGCTGAAAAAATTGACCTTCGTAATGAGCGTTTTATACAGAGTCGAACAAAAAACTTACTATAACCATACATTCAATAAAACAAAATTATGTTCTATGCACATCGTATAAATCAATATATAATAATAATATATACTTTTAAATTCAAAAACTTCCAGTAGTCGCAGCTTCGATTGTGTACGGCCACCTTCCTGACACTTTTACATTCATTATATAAAATTACTTGTTTCAGAAGGCAATTTGGTGCTTTAAAACCTCCATCCAGATCGATCACTGGCGAATAGCACTCG
>JAPMAG010000409.1:0-15626 GCA_036584685.1 Rhyacophila sp. Rhy_31_5 | reverse complement strand
GTAACATCCTAAAACTGTGATAAATCCAGAATAAGCACACTTCTCGTCAGTCGAACTGTATCCATTTTCACGAAATGAAAGCGCTTTTTGTAGGCGTAATGGCGTCAGTGGGTACTTACTAACTGGCAAGCTCCGAGTTATTTATTCATTCACAATGAATAACACTTAATCCCACCTTTATTCGATCTATTCGGATGAGGTGAATAAAAACCAATACACAGATAAAAATTTACACCTTACTAAAGCTATACAATCAACTCAGATAAACTAAAAGTAATGACTCAACAAACAATTTATTGGATGCGATAAAATTGAATGGTATCTTACTAGTTCTTTTTTATAAAAATCAATATTATTGATTGTTGGAATCTAAATTTATACAAAGAACAGTCATATCTATATTTCTTTTCCACCTACCAAATCAATTTAAAAAATAAAATTAACTATATACCCACTTATACTTACTTAGTACGTAAGAGTGTCAATAGATATCACTGCTATAAAAATGATTAATTCATACAAATAATATTCAATATTATCGAATGAGGGTGCATGGGTGGAAATTGATTTTGAAACTTAATTTATATCAAAATTTTATAAATAAAAAAAAACAAAACTATTTTAGAAACGCCGATTGCTATTGATAGTTTATTGTTTAGGTTTTTTTAAATATTTATTTTAAATAGTTTGAAATAAATGATAATATTAAAATTCAAAAAGAAGAATGTCTGTTCAGAAAAAGTATGTTTTAGTAAGTATGTTACACATTTTTTTATACACCGACAGATCCAAAGGAAAATATTATTCGCCTAGAAATGTCTTATATCGTTCTAAAAATTACATAGAATTTGTGCATTTTTTTTTGCATTTAACTTTAGCAATAACATTGACAAATTATAAAACAATTCTGAAAATGATGTATTTTATAAAGAATTAACTTTTTGTTTTATATATACTCTTAAATTTTATAAGCAACGTTTGCTCCAAATTAATTCATATGATATTTTTATACTTTTTAAGGTTCCTAATTGAAAGTTCAACGTATTTTGGTTACTACTACGCAAGAAAACGTATGAAATCTTTTGCCAGCTACGGAATCAAACCGCGACTCAATCGGATAACTGAGATTATTCGAGGCGTGTACTTCCAAAGTGAACTTATTCCACTTCAGTGAATTTGTGGCAAATGTCAAAAATCTGTTAACGGTGTCTATATTACATATTTTTTGTTATATCCATTGATAGTGTAAAATACAATTTGCAATGTATATAACAAAATAATATGTAATATCGACACCGTAAGCAGTTATTTGGCATTTGCCACAAACTTTTTGAAGTGGCATAAGTTCACATTGGAAATACCCCTCTCACTTTTTCCACATACGACTCATTACCAAAAACATAATTTAAGATTAAATGCAGTAAACTATTTTACATAATAATATAAAACTATTTCGATTCGACACTTTGTTCATAATCAAGCTGGTTTTTATGTTGATATTTAAGATTTTTCGTGTAGATATGTATATGTTTTTACATCATGCCATTTAAAATTAAAAAAAATACTAGACATAGTCATGTTTATGAATGAAACGATTTACTATTTATTAATTAATAACTGACCCATGCGATCAATTATATTTCTTGACCCTTAAGTAAATATAAAACTAATCATCGGCTGCATGAATTCAAAAAAATATATTGATTGAAGTTTAGTGTATAGTTTAATTTCAGTTGGAATGATTTCAATTGAAAACATTGGGACAGACGAAGTTAGTCTTGCAACATTTAAAAATATATTTGTGGAAAAATGTGTAAAAACTGTGTTATTATTTCAATATAAAAGCTTTCCACTACGAATTGATATTAGAGAATGTATACTTAAGGTACAAAACTCCGAAAAATAGTTGGACCAAAAAACAAAGATTTTCCCATCCATACTAATGCTTAGCTCCACTAGCAATTTATCTCTATCATAGTGAATGTTTTAAAGGTTAAAATACTCTGATGGGCGAGTTATGTCATAAGTATAATTGTCGACTGTAAGTTGTGGAGTTGGTCATCGATCAAATATATTGTGGCATTAAATTAAATTTGATATAATAATATTTAACTAAAATTTAAATGCATATTAAAGTTTAAAGATTCTAAGAGACTCGGTATGATCAGCACACACACGTGTATGGTGATGCCGTCCCGTGTGACTCCGCTACGGGCAGGCTTAAAATCAAACTGTGGGAAACAAAAAAACATTGCTTTCATGAAGGGTCAGGTAAGCGACCGCGCATAATCACGGTTGTGAGTACTGGCGGGTCAGTGGTAGGTCTTTCAAAACTCGCTATGCTCGTCAACTACTTAAAACGCTTGTAGACGATGTTGCCATAGAATCTTCACTCATAAAGCAACATTTAAACAAGGACAATATAATAATTAATATACGTGATAAATGTTAGGTAAGAAGGTTAAGCTGATATAAAATCTTAATTTATAATACTCGTATTGTTTTATTAATGATCGAAATTACACACATATTAAATAATAATATATTTTATGTGTGGTTATAAACATAAAATGTTTATTTATGAATTCTCTAAAAAATCAATCAGCAAGCATATTTACTGAACGTAGTAGATACGGTGATCAATTATATTTAAATATATATATTTTATGTTACACCCACACCTTTCGGAATAATATTAACATTCTAAAAGCTTTAACTACTGTGCAAAAAGTTTAAGCCAATCCCTGGTTCGGTTTAAGGTAGAGTCCTTGAATAGCCATGAATATGAAACGACTTGATAAGAAATATGGTGATATACGCGGATGTGGATTTTCACTTTACTCACATTTCATCAATATTTATGAAGGTTTAGTCACTGCATTCATCGTATTCAGTCATTTTACCCAACCTGCAATACCCTTGGTCAGATTCTTTGTCCCGTATGGTCTTCCCACCGCATTTCCACCTCCTCAGCATGTAATAATTCAGTCCAACTAATCGGGATTCCCAATCGGCAGTAATTTTCGCCAGAGGAAAATGTCTCTCGCCCAACATCTCGGCCCGGGGATAACGCCCTGAGTTATGCCCGTCTGAGTTCCTCGTGGGGCGCTTGGTGAGGCTACCGTGGGGGTGGTTTAAGGGTCCGCTGGGGGCATGACGGGGGTGAAATGGGGAGCAGAAACACAGCCGCAGAGCGATAGGAGTCTGATGCTGGTCGATGGTTCATCAGTGGTGTATTCAAATAAAATATCAAATTCGAATATAGCAAAATTTTTTGATGTTTTATTTTACTCATATTGGCTCCGAAACAAAATATAATGGCTTTTCACAGTGCGTAAACTGTTTTTAGTATATTTAACTAGTGATAATGATTGCTAATTTAAATGTAACCGATTTGGTTCATGTTTTGGAATCAAATGCACATGAAAAAGTCCGCGCATTTTTTTCCAACTACGAGGCTCGAACCCGTGACCATGAAATAGGTAGCAGTGTTAGTACTTCATACAACTTATACTGATAGAAAGCGTTAAGTCGAAAAAGACTGTTTCGAGAAAATTGATTTTTAAAGTTTGAGTCTCTTACATACATTTCACGATATGTTAGGCTAACTGGGACTGTAAGCATTGTTGACGTTTTTTTCCAGAATTAGAATATACCTTTAAACTCTTAATTTGATCAGCCAAATAATCCTTAGATGATTTAGTGTGTTTTGCCAGTAATTAGATATTCAATATCGACTTAATAGGTAGTGAAATTGTAATATTACAGGAAAAGTACAAGGAATATGGCTTAGGTTGTTTAACCAGATGAGAAAGCGTGCGGAAATCTACCAAATTCCATTATTAACATATGTCAAAACGGTCATTTTTCGACTTAAAGCCTATTGCCAGTATACCGACGATGTACTATTAATATTTATTTTCTTTAATTAATAATGCTTTTCAAAAAATTTTTTAAGATCAAACTAATATTAAAAGTCTCCTTTTTGGATTAAACTGTAATAAATATTGAAGCAAAAATGAAAATACTTTATAAAAATAAATCATTTTTCTACAGGTGTAGCAGAGCTGATTAAACAGTTTTGAGTATTGACCCCTCTTTAAAAAAATGTAAACAACTATCCTGGGTATATGAAAGAAATTGAAAACCTTTAGTTAATTGTCAAAAAAAAGGAATCAAAATAGCTGTTTTTTTTTTAATTTACCAAAAAATACAATTGTTTAATATTTATCTTAAAAGATTAAATATTTTTACTCCGTTTCCGACCGTTCTTGTAATAGTTTTTAATTGGTCTTATTTTAAATGAATACCCGAAAAACTAAATTACTTAAATTTTAAAAACGCTTTTTTAGTATGTAAGCAATTTCTTTGAAATATTTTCTTTAAGAGAAATATGTCTAAAGCCTTCTTCTCCCTTAGCTCCACCCATAGGCTATAATTTTTAACGTGAGTTTTGCGATCAGCAAAGGGAAGTGACAGGCCAAAGATGGACGGCCCAAGAACACATTCACATTCACACGTTTTCATTGGCGTTCCGAAAATATAAAAAGCCACCGAGAAATGTACGAAGTAAGAATTACAAATTATTGCTTTGCGATAAAATACTACTTAAGCTGTGTATTTTATTTTAAAATTTGCTAAATAATGAAATATTGAAATAATGTTTTCAGATCGTAAACGTGTTTCTTTTACAAATTCTGAAATATTCAAGCCAAAAAAAAGCATTTATAATTTATTGATTTGTGATAAAAAGAAAAATTCCTTATCCGCATATTGGTTATAACTTTACAGTCGCAGTAATATGCAACCACTTGCCTGACACCGAAAAGACAAAATATCAGAAAAACGCACCGACTCCCAATACCCCAGTAACCCATAGCGTTCTTGCGAGTATTACCCAGAGGGCAACAGTTGGTCCTCAATACCTTCTTAATTTACTTTGAACCAAAACACGCTCCCTTAGATATTTTCAACCCCTACTGGTGGGTGTACCAACCCCGTTTGAAACCACTGTTCTAAGCGATAGATTTAATTATTAACTAAAAAAAACTTTACTAGGAATCACATGTATAAAAATCCGTTTCTTATTTATCCATTTACCTTTCACAAGTTGAATTTTACAAAAAAACGTTTCATTTGCTGTCTTTAAAGTAATAATGAAACTGCCCCACAGATACACATCATTCTAAATTAATTAATATGCATATTAAATTCTGCGGATAGAGATTTATATTGCATAACATGATACCAAATATGGTTTAAAATTTTGGATTATTTATGCGTCACGCCTCTGAACATTTCTATGACTTCATGGAAGTATTATATTCGCTGCTATAAGATTGGCGCAATATAGGCAGACGGCTTCTGCTACTTTCACAGCACGAGGAAAACAGCGGAGACGCAAACCTGGTTTCTCACTGACTTTTATGACACCATTGCCATCTAGCGACTGAAAAAAAGAAACATGCAAATAATTTTTATTTATATTTTCTTATTCTCTCGCCTCGTATGTATTTTTTTCATATTTTCAGTATTGATTTTATAATTTTTTAATTAAAAATAATATTGCTATTACATAAATAGTTTTTATTTTTAAAGTATAGTTTATGATGGTTTGTTACACGCGAAGACAAATGTGTATGTACACTTTGCAACAGAAGACTTTTATTACTATAATGTAGTTGAATTTAATCTGCGTAGTTATTCCTGTAAGTGTTGAATTAATATTACAAAATACAAATACTCTAAGCACTTATTTTTATATGGCGCGTTAAGTATGAATCCGAACAAATAGTGGATTAATAAACATACAATGAAGAAAGAATGAAGCGGCATACTCGGTTTTAAATGGATATCATTGTAAAAAGAGAAAAATGCAAAGTGATATTAGCAAACATCATAAAATAAATAATATATGGGTTTAAAACAAGGTGCTAAAGCATTATCCCTAAATCAACACAAAATACGCATATGCTTGTCTTGACATAAGGTGAGATAAGGCGGTTTTTTTGTAAGAAATAAATTCAGGTACCTCACAGGTAAATTAACGACAAATACTTCTGAGGTGTTCATTTTCAAACAAAAACATAGTTTGTTGTCTTTGGCAGTGAACCGAATTGACCAGTTTTGAGGTATTAGTGATTTAAACAAGTTTATGATTAAAATGTATTAAATATAATGCCACATAATTTATTCTAACTTGCTGGTATGGAATAATGGAGTATTACAGGGGTGGGTTGCAAGGGTGCTAAGAGAACTTAGCGCGAGCTCCATAGCTTTCTTTTAAGTGGGCCGACTAGTCTTTTGTTAAATTAAAAAATATATTATTGATAGATGGTATAGTAAGTACTCGACCCGTCGGTCGTCCCAGAATGAGATGGGCCGAAGCGTCACTAAAGGTGCATCACATGTTACGCGTGAATGACTGGAGAGAAAGACCCAGAAACAGAGAGGCATGGAGGGAGGTTGTGCAGTCAGGCATATACCTAAATGGGTCGTAGTGCCAATTTCTAATATTAGATGTTTTAAAGTATTACAAACTATGTCTCGTTATGTTAATACGAGGTGTGTTTCGGATGCATAATAAAAGATACATAGCCGTTTTTTTGTCTAAATTTTAAGAGCTTAATGCGATTACGTATGATATATATTGCTTCCAGATGTTCTTTGATCAATATTTATTAAGCCATACTTTCTATGATGACTATTAACTAATAGCTCTGAAATTAAGTGACCTTCTTGGTAATATATTGGCAGCCTAACCCTAGAATACATGATAGATAATGACCACTAGTGATTTATTTAGAAAAAAAAGGATGAAACTAAAGTATTGATGACTAATACATGTAAACAATATTTTTTAAGAAAATTTTTACACAGTGAAAATCTCACATGTTCTATTATGAAGTAGATGGGCAATAAATAACAAAAAAATCTTATACTGCAGTAACACTGTATTTTCTAATGATTTATAATAATATAATAGGTCATATTTTAAAAGCAGTTTGATAAAAATGCTTATTATGTTACACATATATGTCTTTTTCATTTTTTTGATACACACCTTTATTATTTTTATTTTTTATGGTACTATCTATGGGGGCAAAACAATATAACATTTGGTATGAAATAGATCAAAAAGAATTTTGAAAAGCTTTTCTCAATAGATGTACCTGAAAAAGAATGTGTGAGACGTAGCACAGTTTTCTCATAAGAAGGACACATGAAGCCTACGACCTCAGTTGGACAAGGCACCTAAATCTCTGTACACTTAATATGTATATCAAATTTGCGTACTGATTGATATTTCAGTACTTCCGATTTATTGGCCTCAAGTACATTCCCAATCTATCTTACGCACGCATCATAGTTTCTAGCCTGTCCAGGAGTATGGGCGCGCATTGCGTCTGCTCAAAACTGCTTTGAAGAAGTAAAGACGTATATATACGAGTACGTTAAGCACCAAGCAACAAAATACTCGTTTATATTATTTATGAAACAAATAAACATTATACAACAATAATATTGTGTAGATTTAATAAAATTCAAAATTCAATGCTTGATTAATGAAAAACTCTCACCCAATTGTGCAAGCCTACTTAAAACAAACTCACTCCTGGAGAAGCTAACACGTATCGCCTGCAAAAGCAAATGCCTCTTTGTTCACATTATATGCATTTTTGTCACTCTTATTAATCATATCATACCCATCCCACGAGAACAAAATTCACTTATAAAAGTAATGTTTTTTTTTTACGAATAAATGTTTTTAATCTGTTAAAGGCTTGCAATTTTTTTGCACAAGGGCCCATAATTTTTACCTAAGTCACTGCGTAGAACTTTCTTTTTGTTATACAAAATATTGCTTTTGGTCAGCGGTCACACCAATGCAGCATACAGCAAATTAATATATTTTATTACAATTTGAATATAAAGTCGTTTTGAAAATGTAAGACTCGCAATCGTGTTGAAATGCTTAATGAAGAAAATCAGGTCTTGAAGAGGCGCGCAGCTTTTAAAGTTGGTGGTAATAAAATCCAATGTGTGCCGGTCGTAAAACTTCGGCTTTCCTCAGAGGTCCACGAGTGTCTCAGAGTAAGCGAGTGAGTTTGGCAAATACTCGATAAGATGAAGGGCGGAATGCCGCCAAACCGACACTCCTGATGGACTATGAGCTTTTAAAATGTTGATGGTACATTGATAGCCCTAAAGAAATCACATTACCTAATAAATGTTGCAAAAATCTTTCTAATTAAACTAAATTACATGATTAATTTGTCTGTCACGCAACTAATAAAATATATAATTGCAAACACAACGCATGTACAAATAAAAAAATATTTAAGCAAGGTGTATTATATTATACAGTATACGAGTTTACAAGAGGTTTTATTTGTTAGTATAGTGACACAAAAGGAAGTTTACAAGTGTCGGTGGTCTTACTTCCTGGCAGGTGTTAATCCTTCAAATATTTTATATGGGAAATAATTTACTGAGTACTATTAATAACACGTCCTGTAAATATCATTATCGCCAGCTAAGAATGAATAATATTAATTATTTTTAATTTTTAAAAACTTTACGTATTCAGTTAGCCAAACTATTGTCTTTAGGGAAAGCTCTGCGGTTGATTCAAATATCTTTAATTACATGAAGGATTGGTAGTTTTCTATTGACCTGGTCTAATGATATACAACAGCGCATGTTGGGTATATTATGAAAAAGTTGTATAATACAATAGTTTAGGTAAACAATTAACCTCTTCAGGAGTGATTTTTTTAATTACCGTCACATAACTGGGTGAAAGTTTTTTTCATTAATCTAGCTTTAAATTTTTAATTTTATTGAAAGTATGCAATAGTATTGTTGTATAATATTTGATGGATGCATAAATAATATATTCAAGTATTTTATTACTGGGTGCTTTACGTATATTACTTCAAAACGAATTTTGGGCAAACTCATATGCACGTCCTTACTCCTGGACAGGTTTAGTCAGAACATAATGAAAACTGAATGATGTTGAACAAATATTCATTTTTGCAAGTGACTGATACGCTGACTGGATAGAAAAATATCGATCGTGCTTAGGTAAAAGGAAGTGACCTTCATAGAACAAATTTTTCAGGAGGCACAAAAAACGTGTTTTAATAATTTTTAGTCAAAGTCACGTTAACACAAACCTGAAGTGCATGATGACTAATAAATTGGTGTTTTATTTTCCTGATATGATATTTAAGAAATATATTTAAGAAAAATAATCATTTAAGTCAACGTTTAATGCCTTTTTCCTTTCCATACAATTTCAGTAGATTTTTTTTTCAAAATCTTAAGCTGAATTGCGATAATAATTCGGCATTTTTGACTAAATTCCTTTTGAAAGAACGTGTATTTGGTTGTGTACATTGTGATTCTCAAATAAAAGCACTTTTCAAAAAACTGAGGGTTCCGCCTTTTTACCTAAACAGGTCCGCATAAGAAAAAAATGGTTATTTACTGTACATTTAATTTAATATTTAAACGATCCTCAAATTACAAAATAATTTTAGTAAAAAAAAATCAAATTTATAATATATAATTAAAGAATTCCTCAAAAATATTTTTCATCATGAGATACTCTCAATTATCTGTACATGAATTATATTTTATAATTTTAACTACTTGTACATCAATAAAAAAAATGTAAGTGTAACATTTGAAATACGAGAATATCAATTTTAAAATAACAAGAATTAGGTTTTGAAGATGTCGATAAAAATATGTTATGTGAATTATTAATTTAATTATGTTACATATAATTACACCCCTCCCCCCCTTCAAGAGCGTTATATGGTTTGTGGACGACCCCTAACCACTGTTCGATTTTATGAGTACAATCCACAATCGGTTGTCCGCCTGTCCTGAGCATGACGCTAGCAGTCCGTGCAGATTACATAATATTGTGTTACTATGCAAAAGTGCGCATCATAGTCAGTATTAATGGTCAATAAAATATGTATATGTATAACAAACACATGTATTTTGTATTTTCATTTGTTTTATTAATACAAATTTTAATGTAGCATTATTTTTTACTTAATCCTAACAAATGTGAAAAAAAAAACAAAGCATTACGTAAAGATATCCGAATATCAGGAACGCTATTAAAAAAGAAAATACAGTTACGCTCAAAAATATATATAAAAAATAAATCATAGATCAACCCAACAAATGACAGTGGTGATGCATTGATTATAACAAGAATATAAAAAACAGTTTTATAATAATATCATCACGCCGACTAACGACCGGATCAACATACGGCCTGTTTATTGGAACCGATTGTGGTCGTAAGTCGATAACTATCTGTATATTTTTCACACTTTTTGTAGTTGAACAAATCTCAACAATGTACAATAATTACATTACGTAGTATCGGTTCAGTTATAGTATACTTAAGTTGTTTTTAATGTATGATTTCTCTTTTGTCTACCGTCTAGACTCGACTAAGAACGATTGTATTAATTAGAGACGTGTATTCTTTGCCAAAAAACCAAGTTTCTTATACAGCGCATACAAAACACGCTTTATTCCCCCCTTCGAAAATGTCAGCGATAATTCAAATTTGAATCCCTTCTTCTCACACACGTCATCTCGCCAAATAAAAAAAACTACAGCATGTCTTTCAAATAAAATTCATAAGTGTTTCTTTGAATGTATTTTCTGCAAATAATTATGAAAGGAAGCCATATATCAGATCATCAATTTGAAAACATCTGACAGTGAGTGGGCATATGAACAAAATCTTTTTAGAATTCATACTAAGTGCGTTGTCTATTTTTAACGTTATTTATGAGTCACTCAACAAAGTTACTTCCTATTAAAATTATACAAGTACTATATATTTTTATTAAAAATGTTGTCTCATATTTTTAATTAATTAATATTTTTATGAATAATATGTAGGCAGTTCGACTAGTATGCAGACAAATATGGCGTAATCAATTTTATTTATTAACATTTCCGCTTCTAGGCGAATAATATGAATTGAGGAATGTGGTGTAAAAAGTTGGTAACCCACAATGAGACAGTTCTGTAATAATCGCAGTTGAAAGAAAGTTTCTTACCTATTTAAAATTACTCGTACAATGTAGTTACCACGACTACTTTTTAGGCATCTATAAATTTTCAAACAAAAAAATAATTGAATGAGGAAGTGTAAAATGGTTAAAAAATACGCTAAAATCGAAAAAAATATAATTCTACCTAACTGTGGGTTACCAACTTTCTACACCACACCCCTCAATTGTTCATATTACAATGATTATTTTAACAGATTTTTTTACGAGTAATCGTCAATCACATCGCATTGGTTTCATATTATTGTTATAAATGTGCGTTTCAAACTTGCAACCCATGAATTTACAGGTGTGACAATTTACTAACCTGCCAAAGACAATAAAAGAACTTGATTTAATCTTTCATTAATCATTGGCATATAATGTTTTTCTAATATTGACAAAGGCTATGTAAGTTGAATTATTTTTTTTATACAAATTTATAAGTGAAAATATCAAAAAGATAATACCTACAAAAATTAAAATGTTGAAAAAGCGAGGTATAGTACTGAAAATAAATACCATATTATAAAACCGATTTTTGATGTTGCATGTATTTAGAAGTCGCCTTCATTATATTAGTAATTCAAATACCGTAGCTGACAATAATCGCACTAGTTTTATCAAGTGTATCTGAGAGAAAGAGAAGCATGTCTTTTCACCCTAAAGAGATAGACAGCTATTAAAAAAAAGAAGAAAAAGGCACCCAAACCAAGACTCGAATGCAATTACTTGAGATAATAATTGACAAATATTATTTGTGAAAAAACCTATTGGAGTCCGTTTAGTGGTAAAAATGGATTGACATTAGGTATATTCCCTTTTTTCATGTAACTTGTACAATACGAAAATTGATTGATAGAAAGTGGTAAAACTTGCTGTTTTTGTATTGGTTCTATTTTAATCTTTCCAAAAGTGAGTTTTTTAAATTACGTCCGCACAATCGGGTCTAGCTTTAAAGTTTGAATTTTATTAAACTTAAGCGGTTCTAATTGTTGTACAATATTTATTAATTCAATGCATAAATTATAGATACCAATATTTTGTGGCTTGGTATTTGACGTACATATACGAATATACTTCTTCAAAGCGCATTTTGAACGGACGCATGTGCGCATCCCTACTTCCGGACAGGTTTATGCGGTTATTGTTTTATTTCTTTTTAAAACATATTGTTCTTAATGAAAAAATCTTCATATGTACTTTCATTTTTTTTCATAGTAAACTGTGAGAGATTCTCATAACATTTCCAGCAATGTATATTCTAAATATGGATTACTCTTTGCTATATTGTTGTAAAATAGACGAATGAATGCAACGATTTTTACTATTATGCTTAACTTTTTCTGTGACAGCCATAATGTCATAATCCAGCAAGTCATGATTTTTTAAGAAAAAATTTAGCTTTATTATTTACTGAATATTTCTTTGTCATGACTTTGTTTTTAATAATCATATTAAAGTCATATCTCTACTTTTTCATATTTAAAATCAACCTACTTATTCCAAGTTGTCTAACAAACTACGATTTAAGTTTTGTGAGTTACCTCGCGTCTGGCACTTAATCGGTTAAGTACACAATTGTTTGAAAAGCACGAGTGTATAATAATATATATTTTTACTTTTTTCAATAAGCGTTTGTACAATATAATACTAACGGAGCCTTTGTCAGTGTTCTGTATTACAAATAAAAATTACACGCTTCCTAAAAAATGAAACACATTAATCATTTAATGACTGAGTTCTACCACAAATCAACCGTAAAAAAATAAGACCACAGCAGTCCCAGCGGCTCTGCAAAGGTAAGACAAGGTAACTTAGTTACCTGGGTTCGCGTCCCACTCGGCATTATTTGCTACATGACGTCTGTTTTTTTTCATGTGACAGTTACGTTATAAGGAGAGCGCAATATATCTTTCACGCAGCCCATAACTCACGGCCGCTTAACTAAGTAACACTGTGTGGCTTTGTAGCCGGGAATATTTATGTTATTTATACGTGGTAATGTGCTCTTGAAACGCATTTGATGTTTGAAATGCCTCTGGTGTGTATAAACACATGTCGGGAGGATACCAGAAGAATGACTGCGTGGCGGCTTCGTCATTTTCGAAAATGACAGGTTTTGAAAAATCAACGGAAACCGTAATATTTTTGTGTGCAATAATGCCAATTCTCTAATACGTTTGTTTATATTATACAGGTTTAAGCCCCGGGAATGTAAAATATTATTATACAGAAATGTAGTATCAAATAAAAGATAGATAGTATTATTTATTTATCTGTGCGCACGGCCCTATACGTGCGTCAAGTTTGTACATACATATTAGGTATGTGTGCGTGCTGAGAAGTACAGGCAAGCACGTAACTAATAGTAACTAATCTTCATGGATTATTTTCGTATTTTTTTGTTGAAATAAAAAATAACATATTTATTGACATGTTTTTATTCTGAATCATAACAACGATTACCTTGTACTTTTTTCTGTATTATTAAAATGTCACTACATATTAAGTCGGTATTCAATATTGTATTACTGGTAAAAAATATTAAACCCACTAAGGATTATTTGGCTGATTAAGTGTTTCTAGGTATATTCTATCTAATTCTGGAAAAAACATCAACTAGACTTACAGTACAAATTTCCATAACATATTATCCTTAAATCACACTTTTTCTTAAGTCAGTATTTTTTTATTTAACGTCTTTTGCCAGTGTGCCGACAATATGAACGTTTTTCAGATTCTAAGATAAAAAATCTTTCTACCGAAACTTTTATTACTTCTTAATTAATTTTATCAAGATTTGATCTATATTTGAATTTTACTCAATCTGAATTTTTACTTTATCTTCTGCTAGTGCAAGATTATAGAAGTATCATTATCAGTATGTGGCACTATGATCAATTCAGGTTCATAGCCGACTACACATCTTCCTCCCAGACTTTTCTGTATTTAATTTGTCTCTCTCCAGTATTTCATGATCAAAATTTTTGCATACCTAGTGATGTTTTTTGCCCATTTCGTTCTGGGAAGGTCAACAGACCGAGCGTATATAAGAGTTCTAGATTTTGTACTCCACACAAAATGTTACCCGCTTATCGAAGATGAATTGTTATTTATATGCTCGATTATAAACTATATTAAATCATGTTAATACATGTTTTTTTAAATTATTTAACAACATTCTTTTTATAAATTGTTAAAAAAATATATATTTTAATGTAGTTAATTCATTGAACTTTCAGTTAAATGATAAATTAATTAAATAATCCTTAATTTATAAGAGAACTGACTGTATTATTTAATAATAATACTGCTCATTTCATGATACTATAAAAATAATCTTAAATGCCATTTTGTGAACAAAAGTACACTTGAAATAATTCTACATGTTTCACAATCACGTTATAGATCCTGAATTTGATTTTATTTGACAGAATTTTGAATTTAAATTTTCTCTTTGACGCAAAGATCGCAGCGTTCCACTTCTCGATCAATTTGTGAGATTCAAAAACGTCTCATTCTTTTCGAAAGTGTTGTTTCCCAAACAGTTAAACTATTGGTTTTATTAAGTGCATAAAAACATTAAAAAAAGATTATTACCTTATAGAATATTATAGTTTATTTGGTTGTATAAGATATGAGAGATGATTCAATATGTTTGTAATATAAAAAAAATAATATAAAATGTCAACAACGGACAATATCGCCGCCCTTCCAGTTGATTTACTGAATATAGATTTTGTGGAATAGGAATAACAATTTACAATGTAATATAATAATATGATATAAGTTGTGATTTATTATGCCCACAGTGCATTGAAATTTCGACCGAAGTATCTCTTTCTATGTTACAATGAAATGCAATGCAGATTTGTATCATAGAATGTGACGTTTACCATTGGCGCTCCTATTTTAGGATATGCATTTTACTAAAATATTATCATTGTTTTCAAAATGCAACATAATAGAGCAATACTCAGATATATTGTATTTGAAAACTGAAGAGACATATTATTTTCCAATTTTTAGTATAGAATGAACAGACGTAGCCATTTTGAGAAGATTGGGGTTTTTTAGAAGTAAATTATTTATAAAAATATTTAATTTATACTGTGTAGAATAATTTGTAAAACTTGTTCTAATTATAAAACCGATTTAATCTAAGTGATACAAATGTAACAAAACGCTGTTTGCATTTCGCAGTGCTCAGCAACCTTTTCTCACCTACGACACACCAAAATTATTTCTAGAATTCCGCGGCACACCAACAGCTAAAATATATAGGTATTAAAGTGATACACAAATTTTACAATAAATTTTTGTTTTTTTTTTGAAAAGTATACATACATATAATTATAACATATTTATTTTCACGCAATTTTAATGATTATTATAAAACTATAATTAATTTATGTGATACCTCCGCTTGTTTTAATGAACACAGAAGTTTTATATTCGGCTCGATTGACAGAGCAACCCGAAGTTCTTGGTCAAGACCTTTTAAGCATGACCGCTTTACATTTTGAA
>JAPMAG010000407.1:0-14188 GCA_036584685.1 Rhyacophila sp. Rhy_31_5 | reverse complement strand
CGAGTAGAGTAGGGAGAGTAGTGAGGTTTTCAAACATTTAACTCTTAACAGAGTTAATATATTGAGAACAAGAAGACTCATGTAGACGCATTGCTATTTGAAAGCAAGTTTACTCGATATTTTATACACCTTTTGTCACTATTATCTTCTTTCCATTATTTGATTTCTTAATTACCTCAAACCAAATAATCATTCTACGCTTGTATATAAAAATTTGGCATGATAAATTTTACATTTACCATTTTTACTGCATTTTTATTCGTCGTCGTCTCTTTTGGCATTGTATTAAATTATAAACGTACTCATTTTTACATCTACAAGATATTGCGTTAAAAAAACATTTCCATATCGACTTAACTTAATAAAAACTTCACATATAAGAAACAGATGGTAAAAGATTAGTAAATCACAATGGGTTCATTGTATTTTTATTTTTTTATAAATTTTATTCAGTAAAGAAAACTGTTTTTTTATAGTACATATAAACATTCGTGCACGTTATCTTGCGACCACAAACGGGATGCATTATTGCTTACTTAGTATAGAAATTTCCAAGTTTCGTTAAAACATTGTTTGCTTACCGCAGTCTTTTAATATCTACAAGGAGTAACAAAAGCCTCTCTATGGAATCAGTAATAGGCATTGCAATTTGTAGTTCTATCGTGAAGACTTGAGCGTCAATAAATAATAAATGTTTTCCAAAAAAACATCCATATCAAAAGGTTTAATTAACATAGCACTTATAAATGCACATATATAAAAGTACTTAGGTCTGTCTTGTATCAAGTTGACTATTGTTGGACAAATGCCATCACCAAGTGACACCAAAAATCTACAGGGCCTTTAGATAGATTTAGAAACGAACTTTTTTCTTGGACTAGGTATACACAATATATACGGTTGCAGTAATAAATAAATACTTTTCGAGAATTTGACTGCAGCATATTTAATTAGCCTACGCTTATTCATACATTATTACCTATTTATGTAATATAATTGTTGTACATTTTCGATATAAAGTAGTAGGGCCCACGAAAAATATTTTGATATATTTAATTTTTACCACTATCTTCCGAAATATTTATGTTACTTGCTTTTGGTGGCCTAATTGTATTGTTAATTAATACTTGCAGCCTTTTTTAATTGTAAATTAGTAAATATGGGGTTGCAATATCGGATACACCTGAGATAAATAGATATAATATCTAATTTATATTTTTATCGGTTCTTTTAAAATGTAAGTATAAACTGAGATAAAATTATTTTGAGTGTGATTAGAACGTAATATAATAATAATTAAAAACCTTCGTTCATTCACCATTGTCTACAAATTGGTAATGTGATAGCAAATGTAAGCACACTTCTCCAATATAAAAGCTTCTCTTAATTTTTAAGCTAAAAGCTTCGTTTAATCTATAGAAGCTCGCGTCACAGAAATTAACGTATTTATAGTATGATCGTATACCAAATGAATACATATTCAGCGGAGAGTATCGTTGGCTAATGGTGTAAGAGGATTTATTGGGCTCTGAGTGGTAGCTTAATGATCAGATGTAATCACAATGCAAGAGCAAGGAGTCTCTGGACTGGTATAGACTGCATTGAAGGGATATATCTAAACGAATAAGGATTACTTTTAGATTAGGCTGCATTGACCTTTCTTTAATGTATGAAAAAGCTGAATAATAGTGAACGCCTATTAGTCTTTGTAAAAACTATATGTCTAGCCTCTAAACATGTATTATTTTTTCATATAAACAAAAATTATTCACATATGAATCAGACTAATTTGATAGACATTAGAATCAAAATGGAATTAGTTAACTTTTGTAAAATCGAAAAAAAATAGAATCTTAATCTGTTCTTGTAAAAAAATCATAAGTAATGTAATTAATTTGGTAGACCCAGTTATGATTGGATAGATAAAAAGGTAAGAATGTGTAAAGTAATACGGTGTAAAGTTTGCTTCGCTTGTAATCGTAATTCGCCAGTATAGGATGACAGACGAGAAGTGTTGCTGAAAATAACAAGAGTTTATAAAGAGGTATGAAAAATATATCACCAGAAAATTTGAGGTTGCATTTAAACTTTATCGAAATTGCACAAAGTAAATCATTATATTTAGTTGTATTTACACTAAATAATCCGTGTAAAACCATTATATTGAAATAATGACGGTTTTATATACTAATTTTCTCAGTGTATGTTTTAAAAATTAAAACCAGTTTCAACAAGGCATTTTAAGTAGTTAATTTTGTCAATTTTCAATAAATGAGATAAAATAAATGTTATTATTTCAAATTATAATAATTATTGTTCAAAGCTACATGGCTCGATGTTTCAGAGAAAGTGATAAAAGTATGCATAAGAATAATGTCCTATAATAATCCATATTGGGGAAAATAAGTTAAAATATGAATTAATATAATAGAAAAAGGTTTTAAAAATGTATACAATTAATACATTTGTACAGCATATCACACTAGGTATACGGTAAGTAAAAACACACAATTTGATGATATTAAAAAAGGTAATTAATAATATTTTGTAAAACATTTTTACATGATTCATTTCAGCAGTTGCAAGTAAACTTTTTACTTTTCGTAGTGGGAATATGAACTGGAAAACTAATACAATTGTTGAAATCTTTTGTTGCACAAAAAAATAATGTGTAAGATTACATTTTATTTTGTCAGGCCTATAATGTGACTTCAGTGTATCCGATTATTTATTTAAAGCATTTTAGTGTGAAATATATTATGATTAATGTAATTATTGTCAATATTATATAATATTTACTGTCATATTATGGGATAAATTTCAATTTACGTGAACTCTAATATTCATAGCGTCGCGTCGGAGATATTTTATTACGTTACGTATATAAATTCATATTTTGAATTAATAGCACGACGCATTGAAGATATTTACTTGTTATCTTTTCAATGTTGCTTGCTACTATAACATTGAATGTCTCCAGGCAAAATTTAGTGTCCTAGAACTCAGTTAATCAACGCGTCCAACAGCTGTGAAAAACATTAACGCAATTAAATACAAACTACAAATCATGAACGTGACGTGTTATTTAACAAGATAAGCCATTTTGTATATCTACTCATAGGTGCAAAGAAACATTGATTTTATTGCCTGTCCTTTTGTATGCAATTTAAAGAAAGTGAAATATATATAATCAGCGCTGTTACAAGGAATGATATAAAATTATGCAAGTGCGAGTTTGTAACCGAATTTTATCATTTAATAAACTACATTTCTCGATAATAAATATAGCTTTCTTATATTATCAACTATGTGGATTGACAGGTATTTTTTTCAGACAGTGGTTTGGTGTATGCCGAAAGTGATATATTTACAAAATCTAACAAAACACTAAATGTCTACTTTCGTTTATGTTTATAGGCTTTACTAATTTAACTGAAATTAAGTTTCTTGAATCTCAATGCAGGAATCTTCAAACCTCCATCTGAACTACAACAATTAATTTTTGAAACACTAATGGAATAAAATCATATTTGTACATTGTATCGCATATCGATAGTGTTTAGGTAAAAAGTAATAAGCCTCATAGAACAAATTTTACAGGGGGCACAAAAAACATGTTTTAATGATTTTTAGTCAAAGTCAAATTAACACACATTTGAAGTGCGTGATGACCAAGAAATTGGTGTTTCATTTTCCTAGTCTGATAATTAAGAAAGTAATTAAAGAAAATCATTACAATTAACGTTTAATGGTTTTTTTCCTATCCATACAAACTTACTCGTTATATATTATTCTTTTTTTTCAAAATTTAAATCTAAATTTCCATTATAATTCGGCATTTTTGGCTTAACTCCTTTAGACAGAATGTCTGTTTAGTTGTGTGGATTGTGATTCTTAAATAAAAGCACTTTTCAAAAAAAAAACTGAGGGTTAAGCCCTTTTACCTAAACAGGTCGATGTAGTCTCTCACCCATTTAGATACTGTAGTCAACTTGCGAATTTATGTTCTATTGATGCCCTACAGATTTTTTTATTTCGTTTGTTTTGAGGAAGGTGTACATAATTTAAATGTATACGTCGATATAACGCCACCCGTACTGTAAAATAAATGGTACATTGTCACACTCTTCACACAATAACAAATGTTAGTGTTTTATTATTTGCAAGAATACATCTTCATTTTACATATCATATTATTTATTCCAGTGAAACGAGTGGCCTAGAACGGAATCAGATGAATAAATATTATACATTGCGTACAGAACCGTATTAAAACCCTTAGGTGCCCTAAGCACTAATTAGTTTCGGTTTCCCCTTACACTAGCCATTCAAAATATTAAAACAATAATTTTCTCCTACTTTTTTTCCTCGCAAATTCTTTGACCGAATTAGATATAGTCAATCACCTCTGCTCTATACACAATAAAGATAAGACAGCCAGCCAGCCTGCCTCATTGCATAGGTACTGAGGGGATTTTTAAATATATTTCAACTGAGAAAATTAACATTTAACTGAACAGTTTGTGACCATTAATGTTATAAATATACGAAAGGCAATATCTAAATCTGGAAAAGTACGCTCAATATCGTCTTCTAAAATTATTTTATAAAGTTTAACACATTTTTTTGCACTAAACTTATGGCGCACAGGTCCTGCGCTATATATTCTAATGATTCTATAATTTCAATGACACAAAACTGCTGTTATTGCAATATTATACGGTTTTCACCAAGACAAGTAAGTATCGGAGAGGGATTTTAAAACTTTCATTTTTAATACGATTTTTAAGAATTTTCCACCGGCTGTTTGAGGCTGAAAACAAAATATATACTAACTGTACTGTATGTAGATGGTGACACATTTTGAAAATAACTATAAATGTATTTAGTTTAATAATTTAAACGATAAATTCGGCTATGAAAAATATCTGTGGTGCCCATTGATGCCCTAAGCACCTTCTTACTTTGCTTAAAGGGTTAATCCAGCGCTGATTGCTTACTCAAACTTTTACAGATATAGGAACATTAATATCGCATCCGCGATATCAAAATATTGCTTGTAATAAAATTGTGTGCCTAAAAACTATGAAATCTTCTGCATTAGCTTGCAACTTTACAAACAAGTTATAAAACAATTTGACAATAATTAGGATTAATGAAAACATAAAAAAATATTTTAAACTGTAACCTGACACAATATTGCAATTTTTATTATACAAAATATTATAATAATTAATTGATATAACATAGTTTTTATACATATTTTCAAAAATATTGTATTTTAAAACCGATTACGTCCGTTACAACATTTTTAATTATCGAACCCTAGAATACGTATAATTTTCAATAAAATGAATTGAGAAGGAGTATAAAACAAATATTACAATAATTAATTTTCAATATTTCAGGTATCATCGCCGCCGATATTGGTAAAAAGACGCTCTATTCTCTAAATTAAACGAATTGATTGAACGAAAATAATAAATAGATTTTATTCCGATGGAGTCCGAAAGGATTGGTATATTTATTTCACCAGGGCAACATAAGTGGCAGGAGATAGAGAAGATCGCCTCGATGCGTTCGTTTGTCATCATATTTTTTGTTTCTTTGCATTGCACACACATTCAATTTTGTTTTACTTGGCATATTTTGCTACGGCAACGTACCAGAGCCGCAGAAATATATGCGGATGAAATATGAAAACAATTCGAATTTGTTTAGCCTATGTCCGATAACTCGGTGCTCTATCGGAAAATATTGTATCCGGAGAGCATAATAGGAGAGTTTATCGACTGTTTTATTACATATATATTATCATAGCGGTTAATTCTTCTAACTTGTAATAGATTTATTATTTTTAATAAATATTATTTTGGTAATGAGTGATCGAGTGATTTTACGAACCCAAATGAAATTAATGGTAATTAGTGAGATTTTTTACCAACCAAATATGTTACTTACATAAATTCGACAGATAAATTCTGAATTAAATTTCATCTTATCTCCGATATGGACCTAATCTAATTATTATCCGGTAAATGTTTCACTTAATAATGCGGCAGTTAGCCGATACACTGCGAATGCGCTTATCCTCTATTTTAAAACGTTGCCCTTAGAGGAATGGACGATTGCGGTAATAATGCACCGTCGATGTTAATGCTTTAAGCAACACAATGTAAGGGAACAGGGTCAAGGGCCAAGCTAAAGCAACCTCATATAATGTTTCCCAAACTATACTGTAAGTAATAACACTTTTTGATTTAAAATTGACTAAAATACTAGATACTTCCTAAAAATTGACGTTTCGTTACTTTTCTTAGGCAAACATTTACTAGGTAGTACTATTTTTGTAATAATTTAATTAAACATGTCTTTCGTATAGGTACATTTTCTTGAACTGGATTGTGTTTTGTCAACGTAGCCCCACGATGTGAATATATTTATAAACAGACTTTAATAAAAAATGGCTCAAGATTTTTTTATAATCCTTATTAAAAATGGCATATTTCGAGATATTTTTCTTCGATTTATACACAATAGTATAAATATATCTAGTAGATAGTTCTTCATTGAAACTTGTGCACTGATATCTAAGTGTTGGAGTGCAACACATTCATTATGCCTTAGTATCCATCTGTGAGACTATTAAAACACAATTAAGATGACGAGAGAAGTGTGAATTCTTTCTTTTTTTCTGCTCCAAAACGAATCATACGAGTCTCCACAATGTGAAGATTATGTTGACAGTTTTTACGAGTAATAATCATCAATTATTATACGAGGGTGAATTCTTTATACAGATTAAATCCTGTTTTAGCGAATTCCTACTTGTTGCACCTTAATTTATAATGAATAAAGAAGAAATTGTGAAAACGCACAAAATTTCTTTATATATCATATTAGTATTTAGAAATATATTACATATATTAGCAATATTAACATGTGCAGAACATACCACTTACATTATTCTGAAATGTTTTCTTCGTGACAATATACTTTTTTAATCATTTTGCCCAGTCCTACAAAATTATTCGTTATGCTGAAGTTTTCGTTACGTCGGAATTGGTTATAACGGGACTTCACCTATATTTACGAGTATGTATTTAAAATATTTTCCTCATTGTTTTCTTATCAGTACATAATCGTGTCAATATCAATTAATAAGACTATTTCTCGTAATGGGAAAACAGAAATAGGGTTGACAAAACTAAACAAATGGACAGACAGTGATTAGTAATTTGACGTAATGGTCAAAACGATATTAATGTGTGAAATAATTTGCATTCATTGCATTACCAGGGCGTCAACAATTATGCAAAACGAATTCTCATAGCTGTAGAAGTTTGAGAAATGTTGATCCGTGGAATGTGATTATGTGTCGCTATGCTATTATACTACTTATTTGCAATGTTCATCTACCGATCTAGGAAATTTCCCAATACATTCTATAGATTTTTTAAATTCAATTAAGCAGAAATGTGCGTAGATATATAAGAAAATAGTACAAATTTTAAATAATAAACTTCTGGTCACCGTGAGGCTGTTCATATATATATATATATATATCATAATATCTTGCATATTTACATGTATGTCCAATAGTTTCCTATGTAATTTTTCAGCCTAATTTATTTTGTCTGCTTTTATTTTTTCAACCATACTGGTACACACGATATTATCCATTCTAATCATGTATGGCGCCATTATCACACATACAACTGAGACGACTTATTTTTGTATTTTCAACCCACTATTCCTACCCTTTCCCAGTAATCGATGTGTACGATTATGCAGTTTGATGAACGAACGGGGAATGGAAAGAAAGAAGAAGTTAGACGGGAACTCTGCATCAAACCAGAAAGCTATTTGCAGACGTTTTACACTCTAGGGTTGCATTTAAAAATATTTTAAATTGCAATATCGAGTAAAATAAAATCTAGACGCAGAAGTGGACTCGTCTATTGATTAATTACACTTTCAATTTATTTAAACAGATGTCTCTAAGATATTAATTTCTTTCTTCAAATGCCTTTTCTTTAACAGCTACTGACTGTCATTTCAATATATATATAATTTCTTGTTGATATTTTACTGTTATGAAATAATAGTGATTATCGCGGTTGATAAAAAAATGAGATTTTAATTAAGCAATAAAATTATAAAGTTAGCAATCCCGTTTCAATATATAATTTAATAATTTATAATAAATATATAAATAATTTAAGTGTCTCTTTTATATTCCAAAATGACAGTTTTTTATTTAAAACATTTTTTTGGAACTCCTGGCGTATGGTAGGGAACGGCTCTGGGTTACGTATAAAATTCGTTGTGTACACGGACGGATCTTTCTTGTTTATTGCTTCGGCGAATGTAGAAATAGGATATTAGGAAAACATAACGGTAGGAAAAAATCAAATTAAGTTTATTTAATAATCTGAAGAATTTCCATACTGCTTAGTTTCATAAATTATATTATAATTGTAAATATGTATGGGAGAACTAATCTGTAACAAAATACATAAATATCTTATCTATTTTATACATATATAGCACTGATTGATTGATTGTGAGTGATTGAGAAACATTTTTGTCATTTTCTTCTTTCTCATAAACAAATAAAATAATAGAAGGAAACTGCGCCATATGGTCGAGTTCACGAGCCCGGCAATACGCGGACCCCAGAAGGGCGAGGAGGTATCTCAAGTCAACTCGCTCGAAGTTCCGGCAACCGATTTAATTGATGTGTTCTTGTTTATATTATCTCGCCCGGATCAGGCGCTGCAGACAATAGGTGTTTGAATATTGAGCGAGTCTAACTTACTTTACCGATCGAGCATTTATTTGCTGGCAATAAATCGAGAGACAAAATGCGATAATGTAATAGGCATGCAGAATCGATATGTGGTGTGACAGGAATGATTCGTTCCATGAGAATAAAATTGTCGGAAAATGTTAAGAAGGCATTAAATAATAATCTCATGGCAATAGTAATAAGATATGCATACAATATGACAATAATAAACGTGTGTGGTATTAGTACTTAAGTTTTTGCAATATATCAGGCATGCCCAATACCAGGTCCATCAATTTGATATCTGCACAAAAGAACACGATCTCTGTGTAACTACAAATTACACTATATTTAAATCCGTTATGTTATTTTTCATTTTATCGACTTTTCTCCCCCACCACTTATCCGCCAATATGTGCAGCCGCGATTGTGCTCGGCCACATTTCTGACACCGCACGAAGGAATCTTTGTTTTTAAATGCCTGATTTATCTTACCACTCCCATAGCAGAATTGTATGGGATGCTATCACCATGCACCTACTCGTAAGTGCAAAAGAAACTTGTATAAGTTTTAAACTATTGAATTACCTATAGCTACTCCTTAGTGGTGTGTAATTTTATCGCCTGTCAAACTTCAGTGAAAAGTCCTAATTTTCAAATATTATCATAGTTTTTTTATGAAGTGCGCAGTGGCGTAGCTAGAAATTTTGGGTCATCGTGCAAAAATTACACAACCCTCCCTCCCCCTTACACGACGTTTTAAAAAATGAGATGAAACAATTATCCGTGAAATATCTGTATATGTTAGTAGCTACTGTTATTTACAAAAAACTATTCATTTTTATTCTATTCATTGACTCATTTTTATTACTATCGTTATACGGACAATGAATACTAATTGTATACTGTTACTGTAACACATAACTATTCTACGTCACATTAGACTTTTTACATGAGAGCTGTTTGAAATGTTAGAATACATAGATGTTTGTGACTAACTTAGCAAAAACTTTTTTAGTAGATATATACTTGGATACTCTGCATGCCATGGATAAGTATGTCACACATCGCTATTGAGTGTAGACAGATTAAGGATCATCTGGTCCGTGAGGGCCTACATGCATTGCATGAGTTCGCTATGATACAGCTACGCCACTGGAATTTTGTTATCATTTCAACGTTCGCTAACGTTGAAGAATGGCAGCGAGGGTGGTATATCACTGCGGAATAGATTAGAGTGTATTTGAAGTTGATATTTTTGCAAATCCTATTCATAAAACACTGCTTCCGTGATTCCTTGTCGTTGACCCGACTTCTTACATTCTATCGTGTCATGCTGGATCCGGTGATATTACTGAATCCACCTATAAATGGTATCGAACGGCGTCCCGGGACGACGAAGTCCAGTTGGCCAGAAGAAGAGGCATGCGGTTGAAATGCGATTCAAGAATCTTCTCGTAGCGAAGCCAAGTGCACTGTTTCGTCTTCACTTTAAATGTGATAAGAATCCGTACGGTATATTTCCTAATCACTTCATTTGGCGTTTAGTTCTATGATCGTATCACCAGAATTTGGCGCAGGCATCTCTTTCCGAAAGTCAACACACTAATATTTTGAGACTTAATAATTAATAATAAACCCTAAGGTGTCACAATTTTTTACCATAAATCAGGCCAACCTTTTACATACCATGTGTAATTTTTTCGCATACGAGGTCAGATGCGCCATACACCTCGAAAACCTTTTCTACTTGCTTACGTTCATGATTGGAATTAATATTAATGATATAGTAACATTGTAGGCACAATGATGCAATACGCCACTTATAACCATCCATGCAATGCGTTATCGGTTTGCCACCCATGCCATAGAGCATCACTGTTAGTATGCAAAAATTGAATAGGTGGCATTTGGGCTTGACTAAGTAAAAATATCTAGGATGCCCAGTTTATTCAATTTTTGCGACAAGTACTCGTAAAACTTACTACAGAAAAAAAACTTTTAGTATTTTTGACGTGTTTGGAATTAAGCTTGCACACTAATTCATGAACACTTTAATTTCCTAATAAATACGCAACACAATAAATTTAAAATGCACAGATAAAAATCATTTACGTCATAGGTTCTTAAGCTGCGGTCCGCGAAATTATTAAAATTTATTTAAGACAGGACCATTTGTTAAAATAGCAAGCGATACATTTTTGCCAATATTTAGTATGCCTATGAGATTATTGAGTCAGAAATTAAGTCTCAAGAACGACGCAAAATGCCTAGGGTTAGGATGGGGTCCGCAAAAACATGCTGTTTAAGAGGGGTCTTCGGACCACATAAGTTCAAGAACCCCTGATTTACGTTACTATAAAGTTGCTGCCCAAAGACTAAGAAAACATGAGGAAGAAGAAAAAAGCAATTCCTGTTGATTGTTTTCTTCCAAAATGAATGTATTATAAATACGACGAAACTCCTATTTCATTGAGTTTTCTTAATCCTTATGGAATTTCACCGTTGGACTGGTTTATTATTTAAATGTTTTACGAGCCGATAATGCAATATCATAGATTGATATATTTACAACTTCTCGTCAACACCGCGTTAATTTTTAACGCCATGCCATTATAATAAATACAGAGAATAAAAATGTCTGCCCACGTTCTGAGGCAAACTGCCGCCAACTAACGTTTTACGACTTTTCAGCGAAGTATTTTCAAAGACAATATTTTACGAAAAGAGGTTCACTATAAACATGGTTTTACATACCTTTACATACATAACTGCACAGTATTAAACAAATTAGCTAGCTACAAATCTTTTTTATTACGTTACGTATTTTTTCATTTATTTAACGATGCCAGAGTATAAAGAAAACTTTTCATTACTACTGTGTATCATACGGAAAAGAATAAAACACTGAACGGAAGTTAATTAAATAAACCTTTATAACATAAAAAGATATCTTTTTATTGTTTATGATTTGTAATGACAATTTTTAATTTATATACTACAATATATTGTGTGTTTTTATTTGATAGATTCATTGGAAATGATATGTGCTGGTAAATTGGGTACCCAATTTGATGTGTTTTAGATTTTTTAAATATGCATGTTTTTACTCTGTTATTACACCTCTATGGTGAGTTTTATGTGAAAAAATACATATTGTTTTAAGTCAAACGGTAATCCCTATACAGTAAGTTCACAGTTTTAAAAAACTTGTTAAATCTTCAAATACATAATTCAGTATAGATATAATTAATTTTATATACTGTCGATCCTTGAGAGGAAAGACGTCATATTGATATCGACCGTGTTTAGGTAAAAGGGAGTAACTCTCACAGGACAAATTTTACGGGAGGCACAAAAAACGTCTTTTAATGATTTTTAGTCAAAGTCACATTAACACAAACTTGAAGTACATGACGACCAATAAATTGGTGCTTCATTTTCCTGATCTCATAATTAAGAAAGTTATTAAGAAAAAATCATTAAAATTGACGATTAATGATTTTTTTTCTTTCCATGCAAACTTAGTAGATTTTTCTTTTTTCAAAATCTAAAGCTGAATTTCGATAATAATTTATTTTAACGGTATTTTTGGCTTAATTCCATTTGACAGAACGTGTATTTTTTGTGTACATTGTGATTCTCAAATAAAGGCACTTTTCAAAAAACGGAGTGTTACGCCCTTTTACTTAAACAGGGTCGATATAATAAAAGGAATATTTTTTATATTGATTAACACAAAATATATGTTTTGCATTCATGACCTGTGTCGTTTCGATCAGATAAAACTTTTGAAATATACGAAACTATTTGGGAGTTTTTAAGATATTTTTTTGTGAAAAAGGTATAAAAAAATCTTTGTTTATATTTCAATCAAATACTTGAGTATAACTTTTTCTGGCCGCTTGTATTTGAACTAAATATGTAATATTCTAACCTAATTTTTCCATCTTTTATTATAATCGTAGGCAAAAAATATATTTACATTGTAACTAAATTTTTCTTCGTTTAATTATTATATTAGCTTGAATATATGAACAATACATACCACGACCGTGATTACATATCACTAGTCGTCCTCTTTGCTTGGTCTTCCAGATCAAAAGAAAAAATCTTGAATAAACTAATTTTGTTGAAAGTAAGTCAAAAATACATGTAAGATTGATTGTTGTACTCGGGGTTAAAGTCCTACGTTGTTGGAGTAAGGTAACAGCAAAGTGGTTGGCAGATAATAAAAAAGTTCCATAACCATAAGAAAGTAAATGCTGAATTAATTTAACAGCTTGCCCATAGTTCACATAAATCCCACAAAGTGAGTGGCTCTTGGTTACATAGTAAATGGATCAAGGAGAGAATTTTGTTTCCTTTCAAGGATCAATGTCATACTCGTAGTGACAGTTGTTCGTGTTTTGCATTACCGTCGATCGATAACTTCGCGTCATTACAATTGTCCAATATGACATATGTCAAAATGTCACATCACATCGGGTTGACAGCCAATTACACAAAGCCTTAAAAGCACAATAGTTCAGAGAGCAAAAGCCATGACAGATAAATTGCTTGCATAATATAAGTCGTAAAACAAAAGCTCAGAAACTATAAACACTCCACTTATGGTACTTTCAAGTTCGTATGTAGGAGGTGATGGAGCTTTATTAAATATGTATAGCATAATTTACTGTCTTACTCGCACAATCTCTTTCATTGTATTTTATGTACATTGCTAGTTGTTGATACTTCAAGAACGAATGTATTAGTAAACATATAATATAAGACGTAATTCTGAATACCGCTTAAAAGTTAACTCTTTGTATTTCCCTGTATTCCGCTTTAACGTTTATATATTTTATCCTGATTCATATTGTAACCCTCAAATGATTTTTCTTGGCGAGGTATGAAACGGCTTAATAAGATACTCCGAAAAATACGTGAACCGGTAAAAAACCAAAAACTTCGCATTTGTAATTAATCTGGAACTTCTTGAAGAATTTTTCTATTTAATAATTAGATAGTTTATGTCCTGATGAAATAGGAAATTCGCCCTTGTAGATGAGTGGATAATATACTCGACTTACGAGTCGAGGGCCTGTGGTTCGAATCTTATAGCTGGCTAAAATTGCACAGGTTTTTTGATGTGCATTTGAAACCAGGACAGAGACTAAATTGCTGAGTTAATAACTGACAATTATTATTATTCGTAAAAAAAAATGTGGAGATCCATATGCTTCGATTCGGAGCGGATATGGTTAAAAAAAGAAAATAAAATAAATTGAGAATTATGTGGGTATAATGTTACGAGGGTAAGGTGAAAAGCTTTCGGACTCTGACAGTGAAAGACTGCGATTTTCAGTTAAAAAATGATTTCATTTTTCTACATAATCTCCCTTGACTTCAACG
>JAPMAG010000406.1:3737-15647 GCA_036584685.1 Rhyacophila sp. Rhy_31_5 | reverse complement strand
ATTCCGGAGTGAAGTGATGGATCCATGTTTCATCCATTGTCACATATCGACGCAAATATAGTGTTGGTGGTTCCGGATTTTCACTATTATCTTAAAATGAAAGCGTGTAATAGATTGGTATGCTATACGAGGGTTTACGCAATTTTCTTATCGCGTAAGAGTGAAACGTAATGTAATATGGATTCAAAATAATATGTTAGAATAGCAATTTTCAAATATAAATATACACTAAAATACCACTTTAATACAATATAACATACATACTCCTAACAATGAAAATCATCTTATACTCCCAACTATGAGAAATTACCAAATGAAATGCCAAAGAAGTGTCAAAGATCGCACTAATTTGGCTTTTATATATTTTTAAAAATATATTATGGTAAATACATGTTACGTAATGTATGTTATGTTTAAAAGAAAAGACGTAATAATTCATTTTTTTGAAATCCAATTGCGTCCGCCGCTATTTTTTGCAATTTTGTAAGCACTTGCACAATAAAAAGGTTGAGAATCTAATTGTTGGAGTTACTAATCGCTGTGAATAGATACGTGCGCGTTAATTATAATAAACAGTTAGCCAAATAAAATAATATATATATAAATTGCTGTGCTAACATTCTTAACAAATTATCTTTGTAAGAGTGTAATTTTTTTTACCAGTTAATGAAAAAAATGTTAAGTAAAAGGGAATTACCTTCACAGAACAAATTTTACAGGCGACACAAAAAACGTCTTTTCATGATTTTTTGTCAAAGTCACATTAACACAAACTTAAAATAGATGGTGACCAATGAATTGGTGTTATATTTTCCTGGCCTGATAATTAAAAAAAGTTATTGAAGAAAAATCATTAATATTTAGTGTTTAATGCTTTTCTTCATTCCAAAAAAAGTTAGGAGGTTGTTTTTTTTTCAAAATTTAAACCTGAATTTCGATAATCATTCGATATTTTAGGTTTGATTCCTTTTGACAGAACGTGTATTTAGTTGTTATTCATTGTGATTGTCAAATAATACCACTTTTCAGAAAACTGAGGGTTACGCCCTTTTACCTGAACAGGGTCGATATAGTCTCATACACAAGAGTCGTTCATACTAATTTATGACTACTATGAAAAGTCATCATATATTTATTTCACAGTAGGTACGAGTATTTAATAAAGTAATACGTATATTAAAAACAGTTTTTTAAATAATTAACTACATATTATACAAACATAATTACACTCACGGAAAATTCATTGCATATATTGTAATAAATGACAACGCTTTATAAGTATGTAAGAATAATGTCAAATTTAATAGTAAAGTCGCTAAGTTAAAATAAGCAACTATAAATATTGATATCACTTGTAACTTGTAGCGATGAGCTTTGAGAAATTCTATACTAAACTTTGGTGAAAACCCACACACAAAGTTGGTATTTGCCAAATGAAAAATGCGTTAATGGATCCCAGAAAATAGCTACGCTTGATTTGAATAGTTGAATAAGTCCATTCATCACTAGGAGGCAAGGACGTTTCAGAATATATTCAACTGATATAAAGATCCTTTGGTAAGCCCATATTGCTTTGAGACTAGTTGACTGGAGTCCTTGATGGATTGTCTATTTATTTATTAAGTAAGTTTAGATTTCTTTTATATAATAAAATTGGAAAATTTAAATACTTTTTCAATTTTTATTTTCATTACTATGTCATTACTATCTAAGTTACTTTTTAAATGTGTGTTACATATAAAGACAGGCATGTGCACTATTTTCAGCAAGATATATTTTTATATTAAAGATACCAATGTCTTAAAAACCGATAATGGCATTTTTTTACATTTTTGCAACAAAGTTTCATTATTTTTGGTTATATTTTATTTTAAATAATTTCTTTACACTCCAGTTAATGCGTTTTGAGTTTTAAATTTACATATTGACCGTGTTTAGGTAGAATAGAATAACCCTCACAAAACAAATTATAAAGGAGGCACAAAAAACGTGTTTTGATGATTTTTAGCCAAAGTCACATTAACACAAACTTGAAGTGCACGATGACCAATAAATTGATGTTTCATTTTTTTGGTTAATATTTAAGAATGTTATTAAAAAAAAATTGACGATTTTTTCCTTTCCATACAAACTTGATAAATCGTTTTTTTTTTTAATTTAAAGCTAAATTTCGGTAATAATTCGGCATTTTTACTTATTTTTTTTTGATAGAATGTGTATTTAATTGTATACATTGTGATTCTCAAATAAGAGCGCTTTTCAAAAACTGTGGGTTACGACCTTTTACCCAAACCTGGTCGATATGATAAAATATTTGATACTTATATTTCAAGTTTTATTACATGAAAACTTTTATAATTTTTTTATTAAAAGTTAAGTGATATTAAATAAATATTATTTTTATATATGAAAAGTATATACTCGTGCAGTATTAATGAAAAATATAAATTACTTATTTTTTGTACATTTGTTATTAAAAGAAATATATTTTGTGTTTTATTAATTATACTCGCTATACAAAAAACTAAACACCAATTAAAGCTTGTATAAATTTTAAATAATATAAACAAACTAAAAATGATTTTAACAATTTTAAGTTAAAAAGAAATATTATATTACAAAACATAATTATCGAAACATCATAATACTTCATTTGTAGTTAGTACGTATGTATGAAGCGTGTATTTCCAAAGTAAACTTATTCAACTTCAACAAATTAGTGGTAAATGCCAAAATACTGTTTTTTTGGTGTCGGTATTAGATATTTTTTCGTTATATCCATTGACAGTGTAAAATATAATTTGCAATGTAGATAACAAAAACATATGTAGTATCGACACCGTAAATAGTTAATTGGTATTTGCTACAAAATTTCTGAAGTGGAATAAGTTCACTTTGCAAATACCCCTCTGAAATGACTTATTATGGTGTTGACAGTTACCGCGTCTACAAACTATACGATAAGCCTTATTATCAGCATACAAATCAAGCCACACTCCTGGATCATTAGCAACGAGTAAATTATGATTTGGCTACGAAAAAATTCTGTGGTGCCCCCTTTTCTTTGATGCCCTAAGCACGTGTTTACTTTGCTTAAGGGTAAATTCAGCTCAGTAAAATATGTCTGAATATCTAAAATCGGTCATGATTTATATAAATTATTTCTTTCTTCTATATACTCTCAGCTTAAGCCATTTTTTTATTAAATGACATACAGTATTACATATAACTTCTATTATAACAGTATTAACTCTAAGCCAGTGTCATATATCACAAAATTTTCAACAAGCCTATAATTGTCAAAAACATGCAATATGTTAATTATGTAAACAGTTATATAACAAGACACTTTATTGACGAATGTCCTAAAATAATCACCCATTTTCACAATACATGTTATCGGTCCCACACAAATCAACCGATAATAAAGAAAGTTCGATGAAATCATTAAAAATGAATGTAACGGTCATAATAAAATGTGTGGCCGCCAATTTAATGTTGATTAATCACCTTGGGAACCTTGAAAGCGATTAAATAATACATGAGTTCTAATGTACATACATTTCGACCGAAGGCTTTATTGTATTTATTTTTTCATTCTACTGCTTTGTGTATATTATTCGTCGTAACTCCCGATAAAAAATATATATTTTATTTTTTTAATGCAAGTATTTTTTTACAGACGTTTCTCGTTTTTAACAAAAACTGTAAACAATTGGAACATTTTTAAAAGCTCAGTTTTGTTATTTATTTATTTCAGCATTTTAAAACAACCATATATTAAAAGGTTTTTTTTATATTACTGTTTTACACAATATACCAAAATTAAGTAACAAAATGCGGTTTGTTTTCAATACTCATTCGAATATAGTTCATATAGGATCATCACAGTGATTTTTAACAGTCAACCTTTGACATATACTCGTAGTCATTATATTGAAACAATAACATTTTTTACACTTAAATTTATACAGAATATTTAAAAAAATTATAATTAATTTCGTCGATATTTTATTGAACAATGCATGGTTATTTTCTAAGGTTATGAAATCATATTATAGTATCAACAGTTGCAGTTTTTGTCATATATTTTAACCGAATAACTAATTTTTGAAAAAAATTAACTCGTACAACTTAAAACGCAGTTTTCTTGACGAATTTCAATATTTTGGATGATTTTAAATTTAAAAACGATGAGATATGACTAAAATATGATTATTAAAATTAAAGGTATAATAAATATTAAATACACTTTTAAAATAAATATTAAGGTTTTATTTTTGCCTAAAAATTCACAGCTTTTCGGGTTCTGATATTATGTCTGGCATAGAAAAAGTTAATTAAAAATAGATTGACTAAGTAATATATGTATTACGAAACATGCTGTTACATGAAATTCTGTCAAAAATTAAGCAGATCATTTTAAGTAAATAAATATATGTATTAATATCAAATATGTTTATTTTAATTTGTATACATTAATTTAATTTATTTTTAATCTTTTTTGGTAAGCCATTATGTTGAAAAATATAATATTAACACTGTTTTTTAGTAAATTTTTTTGCTGAAACAAGTATAAAAATATGTTATTTTTAATAAAATATCGTTGATGAAACGTTTCAAGTTGAAACTAAAAAAGTATGCTTGAAATTTGTTAAATATTTAAATAATTTATTAAAACCTTTTTATTGTCATTTCAATAAAATTAAAAAAAAATAATATACTAAGTTTTTTACTTCAGTTGTTTTGTACAAGTTGTAGTTGTTCATTATTATTAGCACAACTATGTTGGGATTTTCTGGCTACAAATACAAATAAATAAATAAACATTTCCAAAAAATTCTGACTACTTCAACATTTAAACTCTTGACCCTTGGATTCTTAGTTGAATACAGTATGTACTTAATTACCAAGAACGACATCACAGTAATAAATTAATTAATTTCAAAAAACTCTTCGTGCAAATTTTTAAAGACGTATTACATTTTTTTTTTCATTTTTTGTGAGCTTTAAAAGCTCTACACAGTGTTTACATATTCCATTCAATTTACTTGAAAATTACTCTTAAAACAGTGAAAATGTACAGAAGTACACGTAAACTGGATGTGTACACTAAAGGAAAGCTGTAAAGTCATTCCGTGCGCGAGACGACAGAGCATGCACTACGTGATACGGTACGGCAAAGATTTCAGTACATCGTGATATGCTCATAGTATATCAATGCAGGCTATTGTACATGGTATAAACAAAATAATCTACTATTGGTTATTTTAACTTGTTTAAATGGCCGTACGTTGAAGATATTTTAAAGAAAGTCTATTTAGATAAGGTATACACTTTTATCCTTTTATTTTGAATGCATCATTTGTAAATAAATTTTAAACAAACTACTTGTACAGTTTTATATGGGTAAAAACAATAAGCAATATATTCATTTTTAATCTAAGGAAGAGATATCGTTTTTTTTTAAACAATATTTCTACTAAGAAACCTTTATTATATATTTACTTCATGTACTAGTAGATAAACGTACAATTTTGTATGCATTAAGTTTACATGCACAAAATAATGAAATACTTGTACTTTAATGAAAACACCTATATTTTATATATTACCTGGGTGATAAGCTACACTATGTCAGTTTTTGAAAAATTGAGATATCGGTATGGTGTAGTACACCATGCAACGCTCTTAACAGTAATATATCAATTCTATTGAAACCATATTAGAAATTAAATTAACGAAATGAATACACAATATCATATATATATCCTGAAGGGAGAAATACCAAAAAGAATAATAGCCTTAGTGAAATAGTGTAATTTTTGACATATTGTAGTATTCCTCCCACGTACAGATATGAAAGTATTATTGTTATGGCTCACTAAGTTAATGACGAGAATTTAGTTATGAAAAATGTAATGTTTTTATTTGTAATAATACAGTTGTTTTGTACTTAGTCAGTATTATTAAAGTTTACATTGCAATTTTTGGATATATGTATTTTCAGATAAAAAGATCATTCGAAGAAAACATAATAAAAAAGACATTACAATTGTATTTTTAAATCTTATTTTGACTTTTGATTCAATAAATATATATGTTTTTATCCGTTTACAAATGTTTAACTAGTCTATAAAATTAAAAATCTTAAATCCATATTCATGCTGAGTTTTTTGACCAATCTTCTGCTAAGTTACTTATTATCCTGAGACTAAAATTAAAGTCGGTAAGTCATGCTGGTGTGATGAATCAAGAATTTATAAAAAATCATTTTTAAAATTAATATTATACCATTCACTAATTATTTAATTGCCCCCAATAAAATGGGGAGATAATACTATATCGTGAGAGACACAAAAAATGCGTGTGAACGACTTAGGCTAGATACGTACATATAAGACTGGATGGTCGTTATTATTTTTTTTGTTTTAACTCAACCATGTCTGCACAATGTAAAAACTATTATTTTATGAGTAATAATTGTCAATTATAAGCTCAACTAATTTGGCCCACGTTCTGGTTCCAAATGTTCATGAAAATAACCTGTGCAAATTTTACCACATATTGGATTCAAATCCGTGACTATCAGCTTGTAAGTGAGATGCATTATCTACTCACCTACAAGGGTGACCTACTACGGTTTTTGGGTCAGTCAAACTCCTGAATTTGTCGCAGAACCATAATATAAACAACAGGAATATGTATACTTGTATATAGAATATATTTGATTCATATAACAATTTGTTTTTATAGTCATTGGTGTAATAATCAATATTTTTATAAACTATGTGGAGAGCTTTTAAATATTTCGATTCTCAACCCGACTTACATAAAAGTGAAAATAAATAAAACACGTTTATTTAAAAACATACTACACGCTCTATGAACATGTCACTTAATATAGGCAAAATTATCGTTCATTTTCATTAATTCTACTGGAAAAAAATGTTCACACTATAAATTCCCGACACCACATTAACACCCCTTGTCTTACGGCTGTGGGGCACGTGTACGCGTGTCGATCCGTATCCCCTACCCCAAAAGCTAACGTGTGCACCCCGCAGGAGCATTTATTGCCAGCCAGTTCACCCCTATAAAGAGGACATGCCAAGTAAGGCTCGTTTCTTCTTATCTCTAAGCAGTTTTGTCTCTTTAACTCGCTGTGTCCGGTTAGCCATATCCGGTTTCTCGCATTTTGGAAGGGTTTTCCAATCGATGGAAAGCTTTTACTAATATTGCGAACACGTTGTTGCAGTCGTTACTGAAGCCTACGCTTTTGAAGAGAAATCAAATTAAAAACTTTGTCGTACATTATGGTAAAGTAGAACAGTGATCATCTTTGATCCCATAATTTTATTTGTAAATACTTGTAGTATATATTTGTATACCATACTTTTATTACTCAACGTGAGCAAAATAATATAGATTAGATCACCAACCGTTCATTTTTCCTGTGAATATGATTGCAATAAATTTCTATCCTATACGTCTTTATTTGATATGAGATTTCCTGTATACTTTTATGTTATTATAATTTTAAAATAAACTGAAGCTAAATTATTTTTGTGGAATACTTGAGAGATACTGTGAAATATTTGAAGAAATATGTACAAACACTGTGTTATTATTTCAATATAATAGCTTTCCATCAAGAATCGATAGTTATAAATATTAAAAATGTTTTTATTATTCATTATATATTTGCAATGTAAACAGGTTTGAAGGACCCACCACTGACCCGCCGTACTCACAATGGCGATTATGTGCAGTCGCCTGCCTGACCCTTCATAAAAGAAATGTTTTACTTCCGACATTTTGATTTTAAGCCTGCCCGTAGCGGAGTTGCATGGGACGGTATCATGCATAGTGTGTAAAAAGAGAAAATTTAAATTTGCAATGTATACAATTCAGTTTAAAGCTAAAATTGCTTGAGAACTTATTTTTTTCAGAAATGTTTTTTTAATACAATAATTATTTGAAAAACTGAGCCAATCTTGTTTTATTTTTTCCTTTAATTAAATATTAATAAATATACTATATTAAACTCTTTAGAGTATTTTTTTAAATTACGGTTGCACAATTGGGACCAAATTTTTGTATTAATCTAGCTTTATTAAATATATCCAATACTATTATTATATAATGTTTCTTTTATGTATAAATAATAAATACATATATATTAGTTTTTTATTACTTCGTAATTGATATACACATATTTGTCCATACTTCTTCAAATCAAATTTTTAGTGTCTACAGTGTGTACGTGTGCGCGTCCATACTTCTGGACAGGTCAATATAATAAACGTAGGTATTTAGCCATATCAAATATGAAAAAAAAAACAAATAAAAACTATTGTAATCGTTGTTTACAACTCTTTCGAAAAAAATATATGTATATGTATATATATTTTACTTTAAAATACGTATCACTTTAAAACGTCTCAAAATTACAGCTCAGTCAGCAGCAAGTTATTCATTCACATACGTGATAGATACAGCATTTCCAAAAATATTAAAAATCAAAATATTTTTATATCGTATTGCATTAAAATTGAAAGTGAATCTATTTTTCATTGATTAATTTATTATATAACGTAGTTCAAATGATTAAAAAATATGTGACAACATTAATTCATTAAGTGCTAATTATGTAATTCAACCATATGGTCGCAGAATAGTATGCAGCTACTTTGCACGTGTAGATTAAATATTACTAATTACTAAATATTAATAAGGGGTCGTCCATAAACCATGGAACGTTTTTTTCTTACTTTTTTTACCCCCCCCCCTACCCTCCTCTAAAAAGTTACGTAACTTTCCACATTAATCGATTGTGTGCCAGAAGCGAGTTAACTTGCACAAATTAAAACATAGTTTGCGAGACAAATTTGGATATTTTCAATGATTTTAAATATAAAAGTGAGGATATATGATTATTATATGGTAATTAATCGTAAAGTTATGATAAACAAACATTTAATATACTTTTAAAAACATATTGAGGTTCTATTTTTGTTTAAAATTTCACAGATTACACAGAGTTTGTCACATTATGTTCGACACAAGGTTAAATAGGAATGCTATTTATAATCATATCATAACCAATTTTTGAGAGAAAAAAGTGTTAAGTAACGTTAAAAATTGAACCACCCTCCCTACACGTAACGCCATGTAGACATTTGTGGTCGCCCCTTCCTAACCTCATTAGTGTTATGTGGTTTATGGATGATCCCTAAGTGCAAACAATTTGGAACACATGCTGTTTTACTTTTTCAGTTCTATAAACGGTTCGCTGTTCGCTTTAAAGCCGCTATTGTTTGATATTTTGTTTCTGCTCATATATAATTGAGCTCACTGAATAAACAGAAATGGATATTTACGAGTACCACACACTGTGGTAAATATCCATTTCTGTGGTTTGTTGATTTTTTAATTTTCTATTAATTATACAGCTCCAATCTTTCATTTGTGTTTATCAATAAATTGTGTAAAATTTTCCAGTACGAATTATGAATAAAATATTACTGAAAATTATCAAGGCATCAAAATACAAACGAACCAAACATCCATTATTGCTAATTTAAAACAATACGTAGAAAGCATTTTGTTTTGTTTAAAATAATACAGTCATTTAGACTTGGCACACAAAAATATTTTCCTTTCTATTTCGAGGAAAGCGTGATAACTGAACGTTTTTGTTTTGTTTTGCATTATTATGAATATTGTAAGCAGCACTTAACTACGCGTTTATAGAAATCACCATATTTTAGTTGTTTTTAAACATTTTCGTTACTTCTATATTTTGTAATATTTAGGTATAAAAATTCGATATACACATTCGTTTCGGGTAACAGAAAAATCGTATTTAATTTGTATGCAAAATATTTTAACATTACTTTAATATTGATTTAAGAGCAAGTTACATTCATAAAAGTTTCTTTCTCAAACTTTATGTAAGCTTAAGGATATTTTCCATTTTAATTTAATAACACGGAAAATAGTTTTATTACCCTCTCAAAAAATGGATGTGCGGTGATTATAAATTGCATCCCTATTTAACCTTTTTGTACTAGACATAATATCAAAACGTAGTAAACTGTGAATTTAAAAGTACATTGAATGTTTCCTTATGATGAATTTGTTTTTATTGACTATTTTATAATCATATCTCTGAACTTTTATATTCAAAATCAACAAAAATAGCCAAATTCGTCTAGCAAACTACGTTTTACGTTATGCAAGTTAACTCACTTCTGGCACTTAACCTAAAGTACAAAGTTACGTAACTTTTGAGAGGAAGGAAAAGGTCGTTAAGTTGAATGTCTACGTGGTGTTACGTGGAAGGGGGGAGGGTAAAAAAATGTAAGAAAAATCTTTACGTGGTTTATGGACGACCTAATGTTCGAATGTTTCCCTCTTTCCTTTAACCATATCCGCTCCAAAACGAAGCATATTCTTCACAACGTAAAGATTGTTTTGACAGTTTTTTTACGAATGATAATCGTCAGTTATTAGCTCAACCGTTTCGGATTCGTATCCTGGCTACAATACAAATGAATAAGCATTTGGAAATATTTGCAACTAGCACGGGTTTTAACTTCGTAACCCTCGTAATACTCGTAAAATAAAAATACAAGTACAACTTTCGTACTTTTGCATGTTTTATTTATTTGGTGTAATGAAATTTAAATAAACAAAATAGTTTTTACGGTCCGGCATGTTTGTCCATAATGGAGTTCAATCATTATTATTATTATAACTTAACAACTTGCAGTAGTAAAATATTCACAAAGCTAAAGCATGCCTATGTTGTGCTTGCACAAAATATGGAAAGCGTTCACGACTCCCTGGCAGTAGGGGAAACGGTAAACTTCGCGGGCCACTATGCAGAATGACAAGAGGCAATAATAGGGCGCGAGTCTTGGCAGTATATTGTATCATTGGCCGCAGAAAGAGCGGCTGCACAACGCCTTCGGCTGGCACTGAACCAGCGGCACCCCGCCACGAGGAAGGGGTGCGCCATATATCAAGCGACGAAATATCCCCGTACGAACCAAGCTAGACTACTTCAGCTGAGATAATATTTCAGTGAAAATATTATATGTGCATATATTCTGCTTGTATTTCGCTTTTTCTATGGTTTATGTTTGTTTGGGTCGTAAATTTTACCGGAGTATATTACAAACACTGTGAGATGCTCTTTTGTCCGTGTTTAAACTTGGGAATGAAAATCGTTTTAAAGATGAAAACTGGAGATTTGTTTGCATTATTATTATTCAATAAAAAAAGAAGATTTACAAGGTAGAAACCTTATTTCTATTTACATACTTTAGTGTACATATAAAGTGTACTTTGGTAATATCTTTTACTATATTATAATATCTTTATTGTATATTTATAAAAATGAATCATTTTATAGTATCAGTTTCTAAAATTACTACTTTTTCATAAGCATATAAGATACTTCTTAGATATTTATAGTAATCAAATATGTTATATGTATAAAAAAATCATTATGTGTATAAAATTTAAATGAAAGTTTTTCAGAAAACAATATCTTTTGGAATTTTTATAAATCAAACATCCTTATAATATAAAAATTTTACCGAAATATTAACTTCAGGAACTATTATGAACAGAATATGATTTTGACCAAATTGGTAGGGTATGACATGTCGTTGTTTGTTTAACAATAAGTATTTCAAATAATAAACAATGGAAACCCTCATTGTTTTGCAGGTTCAATTAAATTTTATGAATGATATCGTTTTAGATCATCTGTACTTTATAGTTCTGACAAATATTCCGCACAATATTTCTCATAAGTAGTTTGAATCCTCAACAAAGTTAAACTAAACTTCTAAGTGTGAACATATAAATATATATTTCTTTGTTCAGCTTGTTTAT
>JAPMAG010000405.1:0-15668 GCA_036584685.1 Rhyacophila sp. Rhy_31_5 | reverse complement strand
AAAAAGAATAAATAAATAAAATTAAAAAAAAAAATTTCGACCAATTTACATATATACATTTTCATCACTAAAAACAAGCGATCGTTCTCAAGGGCGCTTTCATAATGGACACGCAAAGATTTCATTAGCGGGCCTGTATGTTAGTAATGTTAATATTCGGTGTTTTAGGGCTCCCTGTGGACATACGATACTAAATACCAGTATGTATATATATACTTTGAATTCAATACTGCGCCTCTTCACTATTAAGTGACGTGTATACTTGAGTATGAACAAATTCTAATATCTCTCCTAGAACATATACAATGAAGTCGATTGTGTCACAATTTCAAACGGATGCCGCTCCAGTTTATTATGCGCTTTTGGTGTTCACCATTTATGACTTAACAGTGGCTGTTTCATACAAATAATTATTCTGATTGTTACATATCTCCTTATCTGATGATAGCATACTCTTTACTGGATAACCATTTATCTGTAGTCGGGAATGTTAGGAGAGAAACGTTTAATAAAGAACAGAAGTAAATAATGATGTTTTACACTCTCCTTAGAAGTTTATTCAATATAGTGTCCGTTGAATTTTGAATGAATCGTCGAACGTATAAAATAATACCAACGCCTTGCAATCGTGATGTATATATAAAATAAAACAAATATTTGTAAAAGTCAATAAAATCATCATTTAAATTCATCATAAAATATTTCAAAAGACCGGTTTGTCTAGACTTTCGTGCTTATTATTTGTCTATAAGGAGTGTGTAAAGTGACCTTTTTTCAATGTTCTTAAAAATCTGAATGCTTTGATCGCTATCTGAATCTTCAGTCCGAATTGGATTTATACACGTATTTTTTTTTAACCGTGTCCGCTCCGAAACGAAGCATATGTATCTCCACAATGTGACGATTGTTTTGACAGTTTTTTTTCGAGTAATAAATGTCAATTATTAGTTCAACCGTTTCGGGTTCGTGTTCTGGCTACAATACAAATGAATAAACATTTGAAAAATTTGAGACCAGCACGGTTTTATATACTGGAGCACATTTAAAGATTTTCTACTCCACTCTTTTTACTAGTAGAAATTACCCAGCCTAAAAAATAAGCTAAGTGTTCCATTAAAATATCTGGGGTTGCGAAGTGTTCCATTGCAGAAAATGTTTGGGAAACCCTAATGTAGACTACTGGTTCTCATCTGCGGGCACCACGACTTTTTGATATTTTATATTGATATTTTTTCACAATCACACCTTTACTTGTAAAATGATTATTTAGGTAAAAATTAGTTGGTACGATTCCTTTGTTGTCCTTCATTTTTTTTGCAGTATCTTCTTGGTAGTATAGTATAGGTAGTGAGAATAACAATGACACGGCTTGCTCGCATCCATTTTTTTGTGTGGCCACGGGACATTTTCTCGGGCCGCGGATGTCACTTATGCGGCCACGCGAAAATATCACGTGAGAACCACTGGTGTAGACAGATTAAGGGCCCTCATGATGAATGAGTTGTCTATGGGGCAGGTACGCCACTGAATATAACTTTGGCTGCGTAAATTCTGATTATATCTCAAAATAGTCCTCGAGTCATCAGTGCGCTTTTCACGTGATATCGTTTTCACAAAGTCAATTGAACAACGTGTGTTCTTTAATTTCTTTCGCATGCTCGAGTTACGCCCGCCTCTTTATCGGCCAATTGTGGAATGAGAAAAGTTGAGGCGCTCGTTAATTAAACGGACACGAATGCAGTGTTATATAACCGCAGTAAGTCTGAAACAACTGGAAATATTTTATCGCCATGGTTGCTGTAATTATAATCCATCATTATTGTCAATGGTGAACAAGATACCGGTTTTGAAATGTACATGCTTTACTTTGTTTTATGCGATCGGTTTAAGGTTTCAGAGAAGGAAAGGCAAGTCTCTTCGCCATTATGTCTTGTTTATTTGATTTAAACCATATAGACATGCTTGAATCAGTCATGGCCAACTATAATAGTTATGCGTGATAAATGGCTTCGCAACCCACGTACAAAATATTTTATTCTAAATTGTTCAAATTCAATTAAACTGCTACTTTTATTTATTTCTTTAATTTATTAACTAGGAGGCTCTATTCCTATTTAAATTATGACAAAAAAATAAAACACGACGTTTTGCTATATATTTTTTTAAACTATACCCGCTCCGGAACGAACCATATGGATCTCCACAATGTGAAAATTGTTTTGACATTTTTTACGAGTATTAATCGTTAATTATTAGCTCAACCGATTCGGGTTCGTATCCTGGCTACAATAAAAATGAATAAATATTTGTAAAATTTGCGACCAGCACGGGCCTCGAATCCGTGACCCTCGGGTCGTGAGTCGGATGCCACTGTCCACTCACATACGAGAGCGACTTGCTATAAGTGCTGCACGTTTGTTGCGTATTGGGGCTCGTCCATAAACTATGTAACGTTTTTCTTACGCTTTTTTTACCCTCTCCTTCCATGTAAGATTCCCCCCACCGTCTTATCAAAGATTACGTAACTTTCCACATTAAATATGAATGAAATTTACAATCAATTCCTATCCACTTTTTGTGAGAGAAAAGTGTTACGTAACAATTAACCCCTCCTCCTCCTCAAGAGCATTACGTGGCTTATGGACGATCTGTACTGAGAACAATACATATAATTTTCACAGGTATATTATTTTTCGTTCAAAATAAACTGTTTATCTTTAATTATACTGAATTTCTCTGAAGACAAAATCAACACATTTTTAAAAAAATATTTACACTTAATTTTTAAGTGAATGTCCTATTATACAATATATAAAAATAAATTAAGTTGTACAGTGTAATATTAATTGCAACACTTATTTGGGTTTTGAAACTGTGAATCTGATTCACTTAGTGCGACATATTTATCATACATTTATATTTGTTTGTTGTTTGTATTTAACAATTAAATAATGCATTTATTTCAATATTTAATTATGCTTAATATGTTGATCTGTTCGCTTAAAACTAATTTCAGCGCAATAAAAGTAAACTCTGAGAACATTGCATATCAATTCCCAAAAACTGTTTCGTCAAATTCAATGAACCGTATTTGTTTTGTACTTTATATTCAATAGTTGAGTGATTAAATATGAATTGATTTGTGTACAGTCTATATATGAAGCGTCCAGTCACAAAAAGCGATATAAGCCCATGTCAATATTTTCGACGGTGTTTTTGTTTCAAGGTCAAATTTTGTTTTATGCTAAGACTCTTTATTTTCATCGTATTTTATGTTTAGATTACAACAAAATAACGGTATTTATTAGCTGATGTCATAAATGGAAATTAACATTAAAATGGATGCGAAATCAACCAGATTTGAAATATTCCAATTTATGACATTTCACTTTCTTTTTTATAAGTTTAGATTGGGTTTTGGAACACAAAATTTTCACAGATGGTGTAAAATTGTGTGTAGAATGCAAACATATTTTTTCTCGATTTCGACAAGATGTGCGTATATCGCTCTTTGTAACTAGACGCTTCATAACTATATTTTCAGTCCCCTTTTCAAATTGTCGAAAGATGTCTCAAAACCTATAGCAATATCATTTAACTACATTATCATGTTATCGACATATTAATGTTCTTTAGTATTGTTTGATTTTCCTGTTTTTATACACTATTAACGTGGATTTTTTTTACACAAAACATTACGAAAATATTTTGTATTATAACTATATAAATAGATAAAGGTTGTGAACAGCATATTTCGGAGCACCCATAAACTGTTTTCTCAAAATAAAAAATATCGAATTACCGGCTGGTTCCTTAATTGGCCACCCGATACCGCGGCTGCGAAACGCTCAACCACTTTTTTTCTCTTTCACTTGACAGGAATTAATTTGTTTGTCTTTTAATTGGTTTTTCATTGGGACGAAATGGATTGTTCATTTAAGTGTTCGCGTAAAATACTGTAACATGTCTCAGGTTCGTATTGCATCCTAGCCAGTTTTTTTTAAAAATATTTATGTCGTTCAAAAAACATTTTTTATCGATAAATATGCACACAGTATTTTGCAAGGATACACGAGGTATATTCAATTTATTCATTTTTATATCGTCGTTATACTGGCAAAGGGCGTTAACCGATTAAGTGCCAGAAGCGATGATTTTAAATATGAAAAAGCAGAGATATCACCATAATATGATCATTAAAAACAAAGTCATGACAAAGAAGGTTCAATATACTTTTAAAAAATAAATTAAAGTTATATTTTTGCTTAAAATTCACAGCTTATCGGGTTGTATCATTATGTCTGGCATGGAAAGGTTAAGTTGAAAAATTTCCGTTTTGTTCTAATAATGCAGTTTGGTAGATTTTCGCACTCTCTATCGTCTGGTGAAACAAGCTTAGCCATATTCCTTATACTTTTTCTGTAACATAAAATGTCACAACCTAGTCGATATTGAATGTTTTATTACTTGCAAAACACATTAAACCGACTAAGGACTATTTGCCTTATCAGATTCAGCATTTCTAGATTTATTCTAATTCTATATAAAAAAACATCAAAAACACTTAAAATCCCAGTTGCCCAATATTACGTTTAATGTATGTGAGACTCAAACATTAAAAATCAATTTTCTTAAAAACAGTTTTTTCTACTTAACGCCTTCTGCCAGTATAACGACGATATATGAGACGTTTATTTCCAAAATGAACTTATTCCACTTCAAAAGAATTGTGGTAAATGCCAAAAAACTTTTTACGTGGTCGATATAACACATTCTTTTGTTATATCTATCTGTAGTATAAAATACAATTTGCATTGTAGATAACAAAAAAATATGTAATATTAACAGCGTACAGTTTTTTCAGCATTTGCCACAAAATTTTTGAAGCGGAATAAATTCACTTTGGAAAGACACACCTCATATATACAAACTCAATGTTTAAATTTAAAACTTTATGTGTCCCATTTCTTTGGTAGACGTCAGAGTAATATTGGAGAAACTTGGGAGAACAACTTTGTGCCTACCGGGGTGTGTATGCATCCATAATCCGCAAGAGGATAATCGAGAGAATATGCCCGCTCACACGGACACTTAATCTCGAGTGATTGGACTGTGCGCTCCAGTCCAGAATAGACACAAATATATGAATTGTATGTGAGTGAGCGAAACAGACTAGAGCTCCACAGTCCAATCACTCGTGAGTGAGTGTCCGTGTGAACGTACCGAATAGTGCGAATTCATATAATATTTTATGCGTTTTCATGTGATAATAATTTTGTTGGTTTGCGCTGTATGGCGAAATAACGACTTATGATTCTGCTCTAATTGAAATCGGACAAGTTGAATATCCTGTATTTATATTCCGCACTGGTAGATAAAATATATACTCTGGGTTATATATAATATAATCTGGTCTGGCGTTTGCGCCTGAACCTCTCAGTTCGCCTGCTATGCAAATTCGCAATCCAGCTTGGCCATAAAATAGTCTGCTAAGTAGGCAAACAGTATAAAACAACTACAACGAGCCGGTCTCTCGCGGACTTGCCTTTGCATTGTTCCACAGGGTCAGAGTCGAGAATGGCGCTCGATGGCTATCATGTGGCACGATTCAAACCAGTGATGCAAAACTATCGGCGTTATACTGTTTACAATGTTTTCTATGTGGTTGTTCGATAAAGAATGATTCTGAAGAATTATACAATATTTTTTTTTGTTTTGCATTTTAGCCAGGACACGAACCCGAAATGGTTGAGCTAATAGTTGACAATTATTACTTGAAAAAAAAACTGTCAAAACATTCATCACATTTTGAAGATTCATATGGTTCGTTTCGGAGCTGATATGGTTAAAAGAATACAATATTGAATTCCCGATAAAACTGAATTGGGTGGGGACACAAACCTCTTACCAAGTCCCTTGTATTGAAGATTTCCTCGCCCCTCTGTTACTTTCTCTAGCTTCACCACGCCATTTTCAAATAAGGAAGTTCCCACACCCTATCCCATATATCACTACCCTAGAACCTAACTGTATTAACTCAAAAAAATTCAAAAGTCACGTTTTATTTTTAAACGCCATGTATGTGCCTCTTCTATACAGTTTTAAACAGTACTCCTAAATCAAATATTTCCTGAGATATTGTGTTTTATTAAATATTCAGTAAATCTTGATTTTGGAATCAAAGAATACTTGAATTCTGTAATACAAGTGGATCTACGAGAACTTTGGGGATATGTGAGTATAGTTCAGTTCTAGGGTACTTACTGAATTATATATAATTATAAAATACATACAATATTGTTGGTATATCTAAATTCGCTATAACACATTTATTATGGTTTGGCACTGTTTTTTTACTTGTTTAGATTCTGAATATGTTGTATACTCTTTCGTCAATTTACTCACTCTTTTGTTATCACTCTTTTTTATTAACTGCATCAGTAATATGAAATATATACGAGAAGTTTTTGCACTGGTCACACCATAAATCAAGTGTTTCAATTACAATTACAAAAATGAATGCACAAATTTTATACACACCATATAAATTAGCTCAATTATGAAAAAGTCTACAACTAAAAGGCGAGTTTGTCAAGTAAAACCTTCCTTCCAATAAAGTCGTGTAACGCAGTGAATATTTTCTCAACAAGTTTTCTTTTTATGGCCTCTTTGGGTGACGCAAAAACGATACATGTATTATAAATATACATCTCACATATTGTTACGTATTGATTATCATATTTCTAATAAGAATTTTCAAATCATCCGTAAGGGGTCGTCCATAAACCACGTAACGTTTTATTCTTACTTTTTTTACCCCCCCCCTCCATGTAACACCATGTAGACATTCAGCTTGACCCCCTCCCCCTTCCTCCTCTCAAAAGTTAAGTAACTTTCTACTATAACCGATTAAATGCCAGAAGCGAGTTAACTCGCACAACTTAAAATGTAATTTGCTGGAGAAATTTGGATGATTGTAAATATAAAAGTGCAGAGACATGATTATAATCTGGTCATTAAAAACAAAGTCATGCTAAAGAAACACTGAATACAAATATTTTTAAAACAAATATTAAGGTTCTATTTTTGCTTAAAAATTTCTAGCCTACCAGGTTGTGACATTATGTCTGGTATAGAAAAGGTTAAATAGAAATCAACTTATAATCACTTCCTATCCATCTTTTGAGACGGAAAATTGTTACGTAACAATACAAATTAAACCACCCTCCCCCCTTGTAACGCCATGTAGACATTGGTGGTCACCCCTTCCTCCCCCTCGAGAGCGTTATATGGTTTATGGAAGACCCCTTAGTGTATTGTCATTTTATTCGTTTTAAATATACGCCCACGTACGAGTATTTACATTATATGTACTGCATTAAGATTTCGTACAAACGTACTAGTTACTATACATTAGTGTTTTTTTATAATTATTTTCTACGTTAAAATAATTTCATATTTACTCTGTAAATATATAAATATATGTTTATTATTGATACGTAGTTATTTGGTGAGTAAATATTTAATTCTTTGAAGCGAACACAAGCAGAGTTCATTGGTTTGAAATGCAAGGAAATAAAACAATGTTGCTTCGTTGGTTTTTCATTCCTACACATTGCAAGAAATTGCATGTCTTGAGTGTGCCTACTATTAAAAAAGGTTTTACTTTGTTTTTGTCTTTATTTACAACTGGAAATACAGGTTTCAAGACGCTTCACGGGTATTAATACTTAGCCCTTTGGCAATGAGGATGAAAATGAAAGTGAATGAGCTAAAGTAAAATAAGCTAGTTTGCATTGAAATAACAAAAATCTTTTTTGACTGTTTACTGGTAAGTAATCAAACACTGTCGTTAAATTGATAATATGATATACTGAAGATGTTTGGAATTTTCACTAAAGCTGGAAGACATCAATATGTAGTACTTAAGTTGTTTGAATTCTGAAATATGAATTCAGTGAACCGATAATAACTTCCTGTATTGATAATCATTTTCGTGTCGATGTTATCAGTAAATCAAAACAATATTATTTTGCATCCAGATTAAAGATAATCTTAAGATTCACTTCCTTATTAACTGTAAAATGAAAGTTTTAGGCATAAAATAATTATTTATTATATTAGTGCGAACTGTTTTTTTTTTTTTGGATAAAATAGGTAGCACTATATTATTAACGTCACAAAATATTATTATGTTTATCGGGAATCATGTTGAAGTGAGCTTATGAGGAAACTATTAACATATAGTTTGAAAGAAAACTCTTTTTAAGATCGCAGTTTTTATTAGTGATTAAATAATAAAGATGATTATTCTATGTATAAATATACTCGTATAATCACTTTAACTGTAGCCCCATAGAATTAACGTGTGTAAACATAGAAAAAAGCAAATTTAAAACGATAAGACATACAATATTGATTTTTCACGTCAGTCTAATTTTAATCAGTAATGAAACGGTTAATGCGTAGTTTTAGATAAGATAAAAAAGAATTACCGTATTTTTTTAAAATAAACTCGCTTGTTATCAGCAATATTTGGGAACACTTGAGCCTCAATATATTTTTTTATATAATATATTATGATGAAATAAATATAGATGATAGTTTCACAAAGACGTATGCAGATCCTTTGTACATTGTTATTGTATATTGATAGCTAGTTCACATTTAATTCGTTGTTTGGACAGTTGAAATATTTTTATTTTATCATTTGTTCGAGAAACCAAAAAAGAATTCAAAAATTCGCAAAAAAAATGTCAATTTTGATGAATCTGCGAAAACAGCAATTCGAAATCAGAATACGAATAAATAAAATGATGCACAGTGCTGCACTTATACATAATTTGTATACAATCATGAATAACTTTAGCAACACTGTGGTTTGTCTCCAACTCGATACAGCATATGATATTATAATAAGCGATATACAATAATATGACTAACGGCTGTTTGAAATGATGTAACGAAACCACATTCGAAGGTTTATGGGGAGCATGATGTATGCACGGTCTACAATATTATGTTCTATACGTTTGCACGCGTAAATAGCACAATTATAAACATTACTATCGCAACAATATTATGATAGTGTCTGCTTTTTTCTACCTGCATGCCTTCAGTATGTCATTAAACCTTCCACAATGAAAGTGTAACGAGTTTTATCGCCGTTCGCGTAAAACAAAAGATAAAATGGAACGAGTTTGTTTCGTTAAAATGCGTTTTGGTCGTATCATTTAATCGGTGCGTTGAAAAACTCGTCAACACAATTGCGCGGACTAATGTAGGTCAAGCCAAATATGGAACCTTAAAACAGATTTTTTCGCATTCCTAGTGTACATAATACTGATTAATACATCGAAAACTTGTAAAAAAAATACACCAATATATATTAATAATATACATATAGTATGTAAGAAAACAGTTTGCCAAATATAGTTCGTTCAAGGATATTGGATATGAACAATTAACAAATGGTTTAACAGTTTACGCATTGACAACTTTTTTATATTTTATATGTATTGGATGGTTCGAGTGTCACTGAGAGGTTCAAGAATTTTTAACATCGATTCAAAGAACAATCCATGTTATTGTGTATTTATTTGCAGCAGACTAAATCTGAAAACTCAATAACTAGCGTTAGCCACAAAACCCGTCGCCATAAATTCAGACGTTTACGTGTCATATATACATAATGTCGATATTTTAAATTGTTCGAAGGAAATATTACAATAGAAAAGTGTTTGAGAGAAAAATCAAGTTTAATACAATAATAATATTTGTCAGATCGGCTGTTAGCATAAAAATGAGAATTAACGATTTATTTCAGGTTATCATAATGTGAAAACAATTTTATTACTTTCCATTTTTACACTGCTCATTATACTTGTATGTTATTTGATTTTCCATCCACCTTCTAAATATCGTATAAAACAGTTTCCTTTCAACGATTTAAAAGAATGATAGTAGTCAATGGAAAATTCCGGAGGTAATTTTCAAGAATGGTCAAATCGAGATAAAAAGAAAAATCTTGGAATGCTAAATAACTCTCCTGATTCAAAAGAGTGATCTAGAATTCCCAGATAATTTTATTTTTTTTGGATTTGACAACTTTTGAAAATTACCTCCTGAATTACGAACTAGTACGGTCAAAGTCGTACTTGAAGAATTAAATTTTAAACTAGAAAGTTACCCGAAATCAATCAATCTGCAGTGAACAATATTAATACAGAATTGCGGATAAGTTATTAAAATGTAATGCGACAAAAATTAGTTTTAAAAATTTAAATGATAATATAAAGGTATGTTTTACTAGCATCGACAAGGGCACAGATATTACCTCGTGCATTTCCATTTAAAGTGTGATCTGTGAACTTGATGCATAGAGTATTTATTTATTTATTAACAGCATGTCTGAAGGTGATAACCTTCTTTTCATATTATTTTATATATAAACATTCCGCTTTTAAATGATGACTGTCTACTAAGTAAGTGTATTAAAAGGTTGAATTATTGATAAAAATATTAATATAGTTGAATAAAAAACTAAAGGAAACTATACGTACTTCGCAACATTCAATATATTTCAGCATACTAACTATTTTTGATAACAAGTATTTACTTAAGTTGAACTAAGTTTTGGATTCATAGCGTGATCTTGAAACATGAAATGCTAAACTTGAAGCTTGATAGAAAAACAAATGAGAAAAAAAACTAATCGTAAATAAGATACTCAAAAGACTACATGGACAAGTTAAAGAAAACAAAATGGTGAGCTGCTCAAGTAATGTACCGCTAATATAATTTATACTAAGCAAATCTAGCAAAAGGGTATTTGAAGGAATTTCAGCAGACGCTTGAGGTGAGGCTTGAGAAGAGGTGGGAAGATAACGTCATGAGCGATATAGAAGTATTGAGTGTAAACGACCAGAGACAGAGATAGGCATAGAGAAACTTACAGGGTGCTTGTGCCGTTTTTCATAGACCAGAATTGATAGCTCGATTTTTGATTTGTTAGAATTATATCCTTCAAATTACGAGTATAGTATATTGTTATTTGTTTTTAAAGCTTCATTCAGATAAAAAAAACTGTACTATTCTGACTTAATTACTTCTGTAGACTTTGGTAATATGTAGTGTGGTAGAGGGGAAAACTGAATTATTATATTGTAAACTTAGTTTAATATCAACCACAATGCGTAAAGTGAAGACTATTTATAATGATCCATTGCAATAAAGTCCTGTTAAAAGTTCAAACAGATGTCACGGATGCTTTACTTAACCTGTACAATGACGTTTTCAATCGACTAAAATGACATAAATAAATTGAACCAATTTAAAAAATGCAAATCGTTCGACCAAAACCAAGATGCATGCATGCAGACCTTAAAAATTAATAATATGTTTTTGATCACTCGTTTAAATTGTTTGTGACTGAATAAGGTATTTTTTTCAAACACAGCTCATTCCACTATACCAGGGTTTCCCAAACTTTATCTGTATGGAACACTTCGCAAACCCGGAAATTTTAACGGAACACTTGGCTTATATTTTAGATTTGATAATTCTCATTGGTAAAATTATTTAAAAAATGTTATAAAAGCACATTTTTTATTTACTCTAATATAATATAAACATGAAAATATGAATAAATAAAACACGTAATGGCTTTGATGATTTCGAGTCCTTGAATTGCATATTTTCTTGATATCAAGCACAATATTGGAAAGTTACATTCTAATTTATGGTGTGCGGTCAAGACTGTTCCTGCGCTTTGACTTTGTTGCAGCATAATAAAAAAATAATCCCGCTTTGCATAAATATGTTGTAGAAAACGAAAGTAAAACAATATTAGCTTATTTTGAAATATTGAGGTACTCTTCTGACAACCTCCCTCTGTATTCAGATACTTGACGTTATAAACATCACTAGAGATTGATTATCACTCGCCTTTCAATATGAAGTATAAGATTTTAAAATATGTTGCAGTATATAAAACTTTGCCAAATAGTCACGGAACACCTATTCAGGTTCAGCGTAACACTGGTGTTCTGCGGAACATAGTTTGGGAAACCCTGCACTATACTTGAAAAATTAAGAAGAGATATAATTTTGTAAAATAAATACACTTTTGGATAAATCTCATATTGTTGAAATATGCATTATTTGACTATTTATTAATTTCTTTCACTCAATAATTTTCATGCTTATACGAAAAACCAACCTTAATTTGGACTCTGCGCGTATTTCAGAACAAGAATACTTTAATGTAAATAATTCAAATGTTACAATTATGTGTTTTATATTGTGGATAGGATACATTAGATGGGTTAAGTACCAGAGTCGAGTCAAAATTGCATGCACTGACGTCGGATGTTCGTGTTTTATTTTATTTTTGCAAATTCAATGTCAAGTTGCCGAGCCTGTTCTGGTGTTAGTGCCCGCTTCACTCTCGGTTCTTCACATCACTAGAGTTTGCTTACACAATTACAGTAAAGGGTTGCGATTGTTTTTATTATCGTAATATGAAAATAAACTGCATCAGAATTGTTAAAATTTGACAATGAAAAAAATACTTGCTTGAAAAACTATGTCATTTAAACAAATGTACAACTCAGGTTATTATAAACCATAACGGTGCTTTATTAATTACACAATTAATCTATGAAATCGCGAGAGAATCAGACAATCGTTTCAAGCATTTTAATATAATGTACATATACTTGTATAACATCTACAGTTCTGTATGGATGTAAAATTTGGAGCCCGACGGAGAAACAGGAAAATGTCATTCAGGTATTCGGAAATAAAATACTTCCAGTGACATAAAACTAAGGATTTCGCATCCGTACTAATGCTGAGCTTCACGAGCAGTTTAGATCCAACATGTGAATGTATTGAGAACAAGGAGACGTATGTAAGATGTAATGCATCTAAAACTCTCAAGAATGTGTTTGAGGAACTCCAGTAAGCACTCGGCTCGTCAGCCGTACTAGAATGAGATGAGCGGATAACGTAGCTAGAGATGCGTCAATGTAGAGCGTGAATAAATGGCTGTAGAGATAGAGAGGCTTAATAAATATGTAACTATTGAAGTAGCATGAATTTTATAAATACAAAAAAAAATAAAAAATATTGTATTTACGAGTATATAGCAATTTAACGTCTTAACTTATTTATTTAGTAACATTAAAAGATCAAAATTGTTATTTAATTAAATTATACAATATGAATTATTTTACAAATAATCATTTAATAGAAACCTGTTCAAAATAAATTATTTGATCTATTGTGATGTAAAAAAAAAAATGTGATACAATAAAATTTTACAGTGCAGAGGCACAGTTTTGGTTTAAAATAATATGCCATGGAATCAACTCTTTCTTATTTAAACTAATGTATCATTCATACCCATCTCCAACAGAATTTTATATAAATTTTAGCAATGTACAAAAGTATCTACGTTAAAAATGGTATCTTATAATAAATATATTCTCGTCAAAATCTAGCATTTTGTTGAACGAAGTGAATCCATTAATTTCGAGGGATCTTAAAGTCTTTTGAAAGTTCAATAAATGTATACGACTTTTATTTTCAATATACGTTCATTATATCAATTCACAAGTCTTTATAGTTCTTGGTGGGTTTCTTCTCTCTGGAACTTATTTTCTTATCTCATGTGTGTTATGTATCTCGCATTCAACAACGGATCGAGTATTATATGTTATTTAGTTGCCTAAAATCATACTTTAGAGAAAATCCGAGCCTAGCATTGTTTTTATTATATACAATAGTAAATATATTGAAATAAATAACAAACATAATATATTATAGTATTAAAATGATCAAGAGTGACACAAACTGAACTGCAGTGACGATATGCCTAGCTGTTTAAATGCAGCTGCATGGTGTGATGAGCAGAGATTAAAATTCCCTGCGGTTCTCTTTCGAATCCGGCCAGAGTATTTTTTATTTTTATTTTGTTCATTTTTTATTTATATTTCTCGGCGACTTTCTGATATCAAGTGGAAAAGAAAAGAAGATCAAGCGCTCAAAAAAATAAGTTGTTATTTTTTACATAATTAATGTCGAAAAGTTGTGATATCGACTGGGCACCACCACCCCTGATTTGACGGCCCCGATTATTTCCTATATGGTACTTGAAGGCAATGTGTACATTGTTCACCAAAAAACCATCCATAATACCAATTCTTAATGATACATTAGAAAAGAAGTTGCTGAAATACACCAGAAGTTTGGGTTATAAAAAATATGCTTGAAAGAACTCGCCTTTGCGCCACGGTCCTGTTACAATGGATTTAGAAGTGACAAAAATGTCAACATAACGATATATTTGTGTAGCCATAATATTTTTTATAAATCAAACGAAACAATATCTCGTTTTAACGTAAATAGTAAGCATAATTTCACCAGATGTTGATATTGTTTTTAAATACTGTTATAATATGGAGGTAAAAAAAAATTGGTTTTGAACAATTTCTCCTCTACTGAGTTTGCTGTAGCGAGATTTAAACTGTATTTCTTATAAAACCTTATTACTGTGCAAATTATATAAATTAATAATTATTATTGGTGGAGCTGCGTAATAAGCAATAATAACAGAACTATGCTGTTTATTACGCAGCTATAAAATGCGAAGCTATTCTACCTATACAAAGCCACACGAGAACAAAATAGAATAGCAACTCGGTAGAGATCACATTTCAATGAACAAAAAACTACACCCAAATGTCAAAAGTCGTGACAAACTGACTTCTGGCTCTGTTGTTCTAATTGTAACGTAAAAAAACATTTAGTGCGTACAATATATTTTGTTGAAAAAAATCCTGAGCCTACTCTTAATACGACGCTTTTACTATCACTGATTTATATGAAAACACGGTAAAAATTTTGCGCGCTGTATTTTTGTAGTATGTATTCATGAGATAATAACTCTATTGTTGATAACAAAACGTCATGTTTTGTTATTTTTAATGTATCATTATGCACTAAACGTCGCTGAGTATATTATTTATGACAACGATAAGACTTCTTTTTCACCATGACATCTATTATGACTGTAGCAATAGTTGTCATCTATATCCTTTGTAATTTTTACTTACGTATCGCGAAATATGTATTGATTTTTGTAGCCACAACCATTTCAAAATTGAAAAGTTTGACTCTGAAGAATACAACAGTTTTCACAAATATGTGTACAACAACGTTTTAATTATCTAAATCGTTAATTTATCATGAATTATTAGTACCATAAGTAATATAACACTCTAATTAAATAATCTTTTTTACCACATCATTCCGAAACAGAACAAGTGGATGTACAAGTATGTCTTAATAATATGTATTACGAGTGGTGGGTAATTATTAGCTTGATCATTTAGGGTCATCTCTTGGCTACAAATATAATTTTGTAAATATTTTGCCAGTTGTAGAATAAAACCTCCATGGACCAAGCCACTGTGGTTTTTAAAAACATTTTTGACGACCCAAAACTCTTATTATAAAGGTAGTTATAAAAGTGGAGAATAAATACTTATGTTAGATGAAGGTTTTAAAAGTCTAATTTTTCTCTTTAGATTGATATCAATAATCGTACGTGTTAAGTAAATATAAACTATTTAAATTCGACTTATCGTATCGCAATAACATTT
>JAPMAG010000404.1:0-10660 GCA_036584685.1 Rhyacophila sp. Rhy_31_5 | reverse complement strand
CTATGTGAGTAGGTATTTGAAGGAACTCCAGTAAGCATTCAGCCCAGAATGAGGTGGGCAGATTAAATCACGAGATATGCAACAATGTTGAGTGAACGAATGGAGAGAAAGAGCTAGAGAGGTCTGAAGGGAGGTTGTGCAGTCGGCCATGGATCAGAATTGATCGTAGCACCTCGTTTAATAATAATAATAACTCGTATGTGAAAAAAATGACGCACGGGATGTAAAAGGTTGGCGACCCCTGATCTATATTATCTAAAACGTCACATTTCATAAAATAATTATTTGATAGCTTTCTATGTTCCAAAATTAAGCGTCTGCTAGGTTTATCGTATGTATATATGATAGGTTGCTGAATTACTTCCTTATATTCCGTGAACTTTTAAGAAATACTGATAATTCTGCGCGTTTGGGCCAATATGGCGATAAAACATGAGCGATCCACTCCTGTAGAGTATAATATTGCGGCCGCCTGCCTGCCTATCCCGTACACTATTTTGCTATATCCGAACTTGCTTTCTGACTGGAAATAACCATCGTAAAAATCAAAACGCGTTCGCTATTCTGGTTTTATGCTATTACGATTCACCGGCGATTCGTTTTTGACTGTGCGCCAGTATGCTTTCGTTTAGTTTCATAACATAACCAAACATTCACTCTTGTCTGTCTGCTTGGTATTTTATTCACCACATTCGTATATTTTACAATTTTGAATTATCCATTTCAAATAAATGTAATATCCATCACATGAAACTTCAAAATTTGATTCGCCATATTGATTCGGTCACTTTGTTTTTAAATGATTCGAATGTTCCGTAATTTAAACTTCGATACAAGAATGTTGCCATTTTAAAATAATACGGGGAAAAATCTATGTCCCGCCGAAGTTTATGCTCGGAGAAAATGACGAAACCACGGTATAGAATTTTTTTTCGTGTTAAATGAAATATTTTAAAAAAGTTTTTGATTGTTAAAAAAAAAACATTAAAAACGTATACACATTCATTCAGTACATAGTTAATTAACATTTAAAAAAAAATCCATATACGCTCTTAGAGCATATGTGATCTTCATACCATGAAGATTTCCCGAAAATTCATTTATTACGAGTAATAGTTGTTAATTATTAGCTTAACCGTTTCGGGTTTGTATCCTGGCTACAATACAAATGAATAAACATTTGTAAAATTTGCGACAAGCACGGGCCTCGAACCCATGACCCTCGGATCACTCTCCACTCACCCACGAGGGCGACTTTACGACGAATTAACATTTAACATGTCTAATAAATTTATCAAGTAAACATAAACACAATCATGAAAATGTAAAAAAAATGTGCATTTTTTAACATTAAGGCGAATTTTGTAATACCGTTAAAAATACGCTGTTATACTGAAATATATAAGAAATTGTGATAAAGTATTATTCGCTCATATAATGGTTGTATTTAAATCGCTCTCGTAGGTGCACGTGAATAGCGCACTCGACCTAACTGACGAAAATTGCACAGATTTTTTCACGTGCATTTGGAACCAGGACATGAATAATGAAAATAACTGAAAATTATTTTGATACAACCAAAAAATCTGTCAAAGAAATCTTCATATTGTGGAGATCCATATGCTCCCGTGCCGCATAGGAGATGGTTGAAAGAATGTTTATATTTAAAAGCTTCACGCGCTGAACAACACTATCTAACATATGTTATGTTGAGGTTTTTTCTCGTTAGAACGAGATTTTAGTTTCGTTCAATTCGTATGAACGTTTTGTCGAATTAAAAAAAAAACTAAAATGAAACTTTCGTTAGTTAGGTGAAATTTACCTGTTTACGATTTGGGAAATTTCGTCTGCTATTGTTGAGATATTTTTGGCAATGCGGTTGGCGCCATGGAGGACCTTCCAAAGCAGAGGTATCTAATGACGCCAGTTCCAATAGTTGAAAAGTTACAAGCGCTCTTTTGTCGGCGCTGTACTTTTGAGGTTATTTGCGCCGCTGAGCGATTATATCGCATTCGAAGGAGTCCACGGCGCAGTTGGCCGTCGGCATCGCGGCGTGTCGCCGTGTGACAACACCAGCTTTACGCTACGCCGTCGAAGGCCGCTCACCGGTTCACCTATGATGGCGGCTCGCGGGCCGCTTCTCGCCAGCCTTCTGCGTCGCGACCTTGCCTCCGAGACTCTTACAATCGACTCGCTGGGAATAAAAAAACAATTACTTCTCGGCCTCAAGGTTGTGAACGCCGCCAGCTTTCTGAATCCTCGGTGCAACTGACAATCGACGCCTTCTTCGTCGTGACCCCCCCTTCTGACATTTTTTTACACATCAGACGACTGGGCAAAAATAATATCAAAACAAATGAGACATTCTGTATAATCAAAACACATACTCGTATATACATTGGACCGATAAATAACACACGTTTCATCAATTTATTATATATACTTTCGGGAATTATACATATTTTAAAAGATACGTTTTTTATGGTTTCATCTGTTTGGACAATTCAAACAAATCTTAACAAATATAAACATTTAGTGAAAACGTTATAAGAACATGGGAGCCGTGTCTTTGACTAGTACTTTTATTTATTTTGCCTGTCCTTTCATCCGTGGAAAGTTAACGAACGTGTACATATATTTAAATATACTTGTAATATAACACAGGGTTTTTCGTGCTTTCTTACAAAATATAACTTCTTTACTTTTCAAGTTTTCTACGAATTTTTAATTAGTATAAATTAGGTTCATTTTAATATTAAAAGAAATACTTGTCTTTAACGGCGTGAGTCTGTCGTAACTGACGAAGCCGGTATTTAGACAAAATTAGTACAAAAAACCATATATAATCAGGCTTTTACTATCATTTCGGTCAATTTGAGAATTCAAACAAAAAAAAAAGCCAAATGATGAAATATTTTCTCTAAAACACGAGTGCATGAATCACGCAGTATGCTTTAATAATTTTTAAAACCTTGCGTTGAAATATGCATAAAAAGGAAGAATTTTAGACCGATCGCGACACATAGTATCTAATGGTTTTGTTTATTGTCTGGTATAATATGTTATACATAATAATATTTATTTTTACATGTAATTAATACATTTTTATAATGATTTTACCGACATCTGTCAACAATATAAAGAAGCTCAGTACATAACTCTGGAATACTATTAAATATATATTAACATTTTTATTTTATTTAATTAGGTGTGAAAAAAAACGTCTTTGCTATCTTCATTTTCTAGCTGTATATATTTATTATGATATCTTTTTGTTTATTGAATATTATTCCAATAATATACTGCAATACTCTGCCATCTAGGAATCAAATAATGATGCTTCGTGGACCATACGAAAACGCGCAATTATTTAAAAGTTCAGTTTTTAAACTATGCATTATTTTCATATAAGGAAGTTTTGTCCTTTAGATTTGATCGCACTTAAATTTTATTGCACTTATGGTCGAATATTGTACATTTTAGCAAATTTATTAAGTGTATTGTGCTTGGGATATCGCGTAACACCACGTTACCAATTTTCTAGGGGCTATGTATTTTTTCGCTTCGTTCATTTGCAATTTGAAAGCGGCTGTCGGGTATTCGGCGAAGAAATGTGAACGCAACTTCGGTCGGTACCGATCGCGATAAGCCCGCACTTTCTCCTGCCTCGAAATAATGCGCGCCGCTCGAATACGGTGAGATTCGTTCGCCTGTATTTTAAATTCATTATTTTTAGAAAAATCGCTTTTCCCAAGTCCCGTTCAAATTGATGAATATTTTCTTTTTCTCGATTTCAGAACACTGGCATGATGGGCGCCGGCGGTAAAAGGAAAATGTGCAACGGAGGTGGCGCTGGAGCGGGCGTCGGAGGAGCGGGTCCCGGAGCCAAGGCGGCGAGATGGGAGGAGAGCAGCCTAGCGCGGCTGCAGGCGGTGGCCGTCCCCGGGGAGCCGTGGACGGCGTGGGGCGGAGGGCACGCGGCGCATCCGCAACCGGCAGACGATAGGGCCGAGTGCGGCTGCTGGAGAAACGCTCGTGCGTGGCCCGGCGGTTATCCCCAAGAGACGATTCGGTGCGCCGAGAACGGCAAGTCCTACCTGGAGCTCGGGAGCGGCGGCTGGCCGAGACGCCGCTGCTGCGCGAGACAGTGCCACCGAGAGAGGCGGCTCAAGGTCATGAACCTCTGCGTCTTCAAGCTGAGCAGATTCAGGCAATCCGCCGACCCCTCGTTAAGGCGCTCAGTCCTCGTGTGCAACACCCTGCGACGGATGGAACGGGAAGCGGAGCGCGAGGCCGCGGAGGAGGCCGCGAGAGACGGTCTGCAGCCGCCGCGGCCGTCAGCGCCGCGAGAGCCTCCCCTTCCGGCCGCCGGTCGCGCGACGCCCTTCCCTGCCCCCCTGCCCGACGCCGACTCGGGCTACGGCGAAGAGGAGGGCGCCCGCCCCATCGATTGGGGATCCGTCCTCAGCCTGAGCAGCCAGTCCGCCCTCGACCCCCTCAACAACAACGAGCCCTGCGGGGGCTGGGAGGGGGGAGGCGTGGGGCTGGACGTGGACCTGAGCCTCGCGGGCGCGTGGCCCTCCCCGGTATCGGACGACCGGTCCCCCGAGTCGGAGCCGGACGGCTTCGTGCGCATCCTCGTGGGATCCAGTTAGTGGGGCGAGAGGGCGCCGCCCTTCCCCCCTCGCGACTTTGGATCGTGAGGCCCGAGCGGGAGCGGAATCCCCCCCTCGGCCCGGACAATTTTTACTTATAAGAAAACAAATGCAGGAATTGCGAGTGATGTACTTTTGTGCTATACTTGTTAGGGAATTATTATTTTTAGTAGGATAAAAACGGCGAGGCGGACGGCGGAACCCGTCGACGCCCGGCCGCTCCGACGCTCATCCGCGGAACGCAATTCCGCGGCGGACGCGGCCATGCCCGCTCCCTGTACAGGTTCTTATTTAAGACACGACGATATAAATATACTTATAATTTGTACATAATATTGTAAATAATTAATTTTTACAAATTTTACTATAATAATATAATTACTTCAATTGGTAAATAGTGAACTTAAATTATATATGTGAAAGGGAACGGTGGCGGAGGCCGTTTTGCAAAGATGCCGTTGTGGCGCTGTCGCACATCGACTAACGATAAATTTTAGACTTAGCTTCCTAATTACCGGGTCCCGGATACCCTTCGATTGGCGCCCTATAATTTTTTCCAAAACGGCCCCCGACCCCGATATATTATATATATATATAAAATTTATTGAGATATATTTTAAAAATGATGCATACGCGGCGATATTTTGGTAAAACGGATTAAAAAAATGTTATTAATGAAAAATGTTATTACAAGGAGTCTAGTCTTTTCCATTTCATACGGATAGGAGATGCGAAACGCGCGTTCGATTCGAAATCGAGAGCCGTACGAATGCAGAGTCGGAAGAATTTTACCTCATAGACGTTCATTAATTGTTTGTATCGTTGTTACAATGTTGAAAGAGTGCGGAAGGATGTATCGGTGAAGCGCTGCTCGGAAATGCAATAATAATTTTCAATACGTAAATACGAGTTACAGTTTCGAGTAATATTATCAGATAGCAATCGTTTTTTATGGGACGCTATTTTAACAATGGCGGAACGTTCTTTACCTATTGTTAAACGTAATCTTTAAAGTAAACGGAACGCAGATTTGTGGGGTGCGTCACTTAGCTGAGCTGCTGAGAGCTGATGAGCTGTGATTTAATAATATTATTTAAATTATCCTTACCATAACCATACTCTTAGTGAACATCGTGCAGTGTTCTGTCGTCATATTTACTCAGTCCAGTATACAAGTCCACCATTATTGGATCTCTTTCATAAAACAAGACATCTTTTATTTTATTATTTTTAAATTCGTCGTTCATATGGCACTTTGATCCATTCTGGCCCATAGACAATGCAACAATTGTCCTTCGAAACTCTTTTTCTTAGTCTGCTACACTCAGCCATTCTGCATCTTAGATGTTATTATACCTACTTTTGAAGAGTTCTACATCTGTTACATCTAGCATTATGACCTGCCGAATTGAGTTTACCTGTCTTCAAAAAATTAAGTAGAGTAAATTGCTGTAAGAACTCAGCATTGATTGCAGTGTGGGTTTTGTCTTCAAAGTATCTTATTTTCGAATACATGTACAGCCTTATCTCGTTTTTCCAGCCAAGTTTCACTTCCATGTGCTGTAATTTTCAGTCACATGTGAATCCAGAATTTAGTTTTAACAGAATTTTGGACTCAAATACTATTTCAGTACAAAGAGAGCTTTTTGTGAATTCGATGACACAATTCTGTGTTGCCAATCGTAATTACATCCTAATTTTTTTCTTTATACTTTGTATTTGAAAAAATCTATCCATTAAAATTAAGCAGAATCTAAATGTATTGAAATATCCAATGAATCATACTCTTGACTGACTAATTCTTCAGTTGATAAATGTTTGAATATGTACAGCAAGACTCTGTTAACTCAGACACATGCCAAGCTGTCATGTTTGTCATTCCACTACTGTAACTTCAATTAAAGTGTTATGTATATATTGGGTAAATTTATTGATTTGAAAAAATAATTACATTAAAAACACTCTTTTAAAATCCATTATTGCCGGTGTTTCGATCCGTTGACATCTGTGGCTGACTACATGACCGTCTTTCAATCGTTTACACTCTTTTCTGCATATATCATGATGTATACGGTATTGGAGTTGAGTGCCTATTGGGATTCTTTCAAATACCCCTTTGAAAACTTAAATTCAGAGTTCCACGTGGCTATTAAAAATAATTCACCATTCAAACGGTTGTTATAGTAGCATCCGAGATTTTATAACGGTGTTCTGGTTACTTCCTGATAAATGTGATGTAATGTTCTTTTATTTTTCTTTTGCGTTGCTTTGCTTTTTACGTGACCACTCTACACCTCTGATTAACCGATAAACCCTTGCGACCAAATCTCTCAATTTACAAAATAAAGAAAATAATATTAAAATGTAACACCCACACGTTTTAGATGTTCAAAGATTGTACAATCATTACCCCATAATAAAATACATTACTGTTATTCGAAATGATAAAAAAAGAATTTTAGAAGTATACAAATTACCATTGCAAATTGGAATGTCAAATTTACGAATTTTAAATTGCAAAATTTTTAAATGTGTAGTGTTTTATGATTAAATATTGTAGCTAATATAGGACGAACCTTCAGCAAAGTTTAATGATATATTTCCCGGGTAAAGTGCTCCGAAGCTATCCAGTATTCAAGACGGACTTAATGCCGAACTGTAAATCTTCCGATCCGTCAGAAGGATTCGCCTCAACGCCGAGGCGGGCGGCTTTAAGCGGGCGACATGTCTAATTGCAACGAAACAATGTACAGAATGATGGTACGGAAACGTGTCTCGGAAGGTGTTATGTATAAGCAATATTTGTATTATCCGGGCTGAATCAGACCCGTCCGTCTAACTTTCGTAATCTTCCGGCCGTTTTCGGGCCAATGTTTTCTTGCCACTCGCTTTATAATCATAATTGATATTTTTGTAATGTGTAACTTTGGTCCTGTACGTTCTGAGAGTTTTCCCTTGTGAAAATTTCATTAAATATAATGTATATTCTGTCCGTAAGAAGTCTTCAAGTCTCCGTAGTCCTAATTATTTCTTAGACTTAATATTTGTGAAAGCAAATTGCTCCATTGTTAAAATTTTAAATGGATAAAAGATATTCTATACTGTCCCACTGAAACTGAATGCAGTAAATACTATTTTGAAATCGGATTGACCCTTTGAGAGTGCTACTGTTAATTACCAAATACTTCGCTCAGTGCCTGAAAATAAAAAAAAATCATCAGCAAAACTAAATATGACAAGGTCGTATACCAGACATCACCAGAATTGACTAAATTTTCTTACAACCTTTTTCGTGCCAGACATAGCAAGCTGTGAATTTTTAAGCAAAAATAGAACCTTAATACAGTATAAACAATTTTTTCTTTGTCATGACTTTGTTTTTCATGATCATATTATAGTCGTACCTCTGCGTTTTCATATTTAAAATCATTCAAAATATTCAAATTTGTCTAATAAACTATGTGTTAAGTAGTGTGAGTTAGCTCTCTTCTGGCACTTAATCGGTTAAAGTAGAAATGCAATATTTACACGTGTAATATGTATAACGATTTTCTCATCACAGGCTGTCGAAAGGTCAAACCTAAGTATTTCTAAAATCTTCCACCTTAAATTTATTTGGTAACCATTTTTAATGCAAAATTTTTGTAAATTCAATTCATTTTTAAACAGTGAATTTTTCTGTCAATTTTTCAAGCTTTTTGTAACAAGAAACTATAAATTGTGAAGTTAAATATGAATCTGTCATTATTTTTTATGTGTACTTTGGTTTTGCTTCACAAATATATCATTTTGATTCAGCAGGGCAGTATAAAATTTAAATTATCTAACAAAATTAATAATCCGTTTTGCATTATATATCCAGGACTGCCAACAATCTTGCGAACGCACAAAATATTGCTGTTAGTATTAAATATTTTAAACTTTCACATGCTAATATCATACGCGTATCATGCCACAACTAGAAATTTGTTTATACATTTTATTATCATTAATATAATAACCTGTGCTATTGGCACGCCGGTATGGAATTTGAACACACTGGTCAATCTCCCGCAGTGAACGGGTTAAATGGAATTAACCATACTGTCTTTTACTAAGTAAAATCCATTTCGTATCGAGTATATTTTTTATGAACACACATTTAGTTATCAATGTTTTAGTTTGCCTGATTATTTTTTTTTACAAAACTGAATAATATGATCTAGTATTTTCAATCATCCACATTACCATATAAGCGCGACTACAAGGCAACAAAGCAACACGAAAATAGTAGGGGAGTCGGCCTATATTTTAATCTCAAAGTGAAAAATTCAATACCTCGTGATGAGCGAAATGGATATATTTTAATGAGTGCATTCAGCAGGCAGCTTTGTTTACACATTACTGGCGCGTTGCAATTTCTGACAGTTAGTTTTGTATTACATCAAAATCAAAAATAAAATCAATCAAGGAATTTGCAGAAGTTGATTTCAATTTCAAGGTTATGACAGCGCGTGTTACAGAAACAACCAGAACCTGTATGGCAGCCAGACAATTTGGTATTGCTGAAAACAATGTTAGACGTTGCAAAAACAATGCTTAATAAATGCCCATTACATTATAAATGCATTCCGGGCACCTAAAAATCGACGTTTTACTTTACCATTCATTACCTTTGTTTTAAATATTTTTCTTAAAAAAGTTGCATTTTTTCTTTCTATGTAATAGTAAAAGTTTTATTCCAACAAGAAAAAATTTAAAAAATGTGTGTTGCTAATAATCGGGTCAATATGGTATTTTTTAACATTTGACTGTGTGTCCAAAACTCAGTTGCAATGTTGGCAGTTCTGTTTTTGTGTCTTTATATTTAAATGGCTAAATAGTGAACAAATAATGTATGATATTCAAATATAACTAAATCAAATCTGATAAATTATTTCTCGCTCATGTTTTTTATTTTTTTTTAATAATAAAACTTACTATATTATTATATTATACAAAAGAAATACCTCAAGAATTGGTTGTGTATTTTGATTGAAAACAATATTTAAATTTTATCGATATGTATTAATTACTGTCTATTTTCACTGCATATTGTACAAAAATAAAACTGTCAATTTAATTTCATCACAATCATCATCATCATCATCGTAACATTATAGTCGAGTTTAGATTAACATTTTTGTCAAACCATGATAATTGTATAAGTGAATGATTGTTGGGATTGAATTTATCGTGAAGAATTTTTTCATTGGGAAAAACAGACCATGTTTGTCTTATTTTAATATTACTTCTGAGAAAAATTGACATTTCAACAACATAATGTATCTACATTTATTTTAATTCTTACAATATCTTAAAGTAATTACGTCACCTTTTGGAATTAACAAAAAAACAAAAGACATTCGTAATTTAATGTTTGGCGACACTTTGTTGGGAATTACGATGTCCAGCAACATTTGTTTTTTTATTAAAATACCGCCTGAAGAACTCTGAAGATGTCTAGCATTTAAATGATGTATACAAGACGTAAACATTTATCATTATAAATTTTATATGATCTCTACACTGTGTGTATTATTTGTAAACACAGCTCACTGGAAAAAGTAACTTGAAATTTGTAAACGAATTCTTTCATAACTGTATGAAATCTGACCTGGCTACATTCAAAATGTTAAATCAACTTCATAATCTTAGACTATGTGAAATGGTTTTGCCTCAAGTTATGTTTTTACGTATGAGTCGTGTTTACAAGTAATGTCATTTCGACCCTGTTTAGGTAAAAGAGCGTAACCCTCAGTTTTTTGAAATGTGGTTTAATTTGAGAATCACAATGTACACACAATTAAATACACGTTCTGTCAAAAGGGAGTAAGCCAAAAATGCTGAATCATTATCGAAATTTAGCTTTAGATTTTGAAGATAGAACGATCTACTAAGTTTATATGGAAAGAAAAAAGCATTAAACGTAAATTTTAATGATTTATCTTTAATAACTTTCTTAATTATCAGATCAGGAAAATGAA
>JAPMAG010000401.1:0-15696 GCA_036584685.1 Rhyacophila sp. Rhy_31_5 | reverse complement strand
ATTATTTTTTATTTAATATTTCTCCGTATCAAAATAAAAATCCGACGATCATAATGTTTTTTTTATTTTCTTTTAACCATATCTTCTCTGTAACAAAGCATATGGATCTCCACAAAGTGAAGATTGTTAGGACAGCTTTTTTTTACAAGTAATAATTGTCAATTATTAGCTCGACTATTTTGGGGTCGTGTCCTGGCTACAATACAAATGTATAAACATTTGAAAAAAATTTGCAACCAAAATGGGCTTTGAACCCGTGACCCCTGCTTGCTAGGTATACGCTCTATCTACTAGCCTAACGAGGGCGACATCATAGTTAAACACGTCCTAAAATTAATAAATAAATACACATACGTTAATTTACTCTACAATATTTTCTCTTGGTACCCGTAAATATTATATTTTGTCCTGCTTATACCAAATCATTCAAACTATAGTGACAAAAATTGAATATAATAAATAAAATGTAGTCATCGTATAGTTTCGACTGATCGGCTAAAAGCGGGCTGAGTAAAAAGCTCGTGCGTGAGCCACCGTAACGGCCTACATCAATTTAAAATAGAAGTTCACTTCAACTCCAACTAAAGCTCTAACTCTGAACGTAAACTTTAGCTGTAACCTGCCGCCGCAATGAAACTTAACTACAACTTATTTCAATCACGCAATTTGTTTCAACTTTTAATTTTACGATACTGGCTCTGAAGTTATAGTCGAACGTATTAATTGAGTTTAAAATTTTCACGCATATTAATTTCTTTGCACAAAAAGGTGTTTTCATTTTCTTTGTTGCTAACTTTATAAAACGTTGGATGTATCTTTTGATAAAAAGAAACTGTTAAAAATGGTCTTGTATATATTGAAACTTGATAAATGTTGAGATTAAAAGAATCAAAGAATTCAGGTCAAATTGAATAGCATAATATTTAATGATAATTTATAATAAATAAGATAAAGTTTTTATGGTTTTCTTTAGGATATTTGCATTACTTCTTTAAAATATTAATATTTTTTTTATATTGACTGAAATTGTAAGTTTATATGAAATTTAACCACCTTTGTAGAACCGATCAGGTTTCTAAATACTTTAAAAATACTCGTATATGCGGTATTAATAAAAGTTCTATTCATAACATATTACCCCACTCCACGTTGTCTTTTCATCGATTACTTTTAAAGAAAACTTCGGAAACCTTTTCAGATTTTTTTCATCTTATTTGTATATATTTGTATGTACGAGTATGACAGACTGAGATAGAAAATCAATATCGAAATACGAGTATATACTGTCATACTTTTAACTAAAACAAAAACTCAACATTTCATATTTCTTCGGTGTGATATACTCGTAATAAAAGACATTTGTTGTAAACTATAACTGACATTTTTAAATATGATAAAACTGTACAATATTAACCAGAAATTAAATATTAAATATACAATATTGCAACATTTCACAATCGAAGTAATTACTTTATTATTTCTTTTAACCATATCCGCTCCGAAACAAATCATATGAATCAACATAATGTGAAGATTGTTTTTGGACAGTTTTTTTACGACTAATAATTGACAATTATTAGCTCAACCATTTCGGGTTCATGTCCTGGCTACAATACAAACGAATAAAGATTTGTAAAATTTGCGACAAGCACGAGCCTCGAACCCATGACCTTCGGCTCGTAAATAAGCACCTACAAGAGCGACAAAATTATAGTAATATATTATATATAACCTATATAAGTAAAAAATATTATATTGGTTTTAATCAAGAATATAATTGAAGGGTGCATTTCGAAATGTGAACTTATTTCACTTTAATAAATTTGTGGTAAATGCCAAAAAACTGTTTACGATATCGATATTACATATTTTTTTGTTATGTACATTGTAAATTGTATTTTAACTGCAAATAGATTTAACAAAGAATATCTTATATCAACACCGTGAACAGTTTTTTGACATTTATCACAAATTTGTTAGAGTGAAATAAGATTACTTTGGAAATACACCCTTCAATTGTTACAAATAATGCTATTTTATGATTGGCTTGAAGAAATCAAACTTTTTACATGATCGGTCAATTTTTTTTTTTTTTCATTTTCTTGAAGATTTGAAGGAATATGAAACTTAGATTAATTAAAATACGTTAGTAATAACGTTAAGTTGCATTGCTTACTGGTTCGATAGAAAATATTTTATTACTACAGTGACAATAAGCATTTAAAGATCGTTTTCTTCCATAGCCCTAAAACAAGCAATAGGCAAACTTAGAATATTCTTCGTTTACTTGTTTCTAATGTTTTCATGTGCCATAATTAGATCAAACTTTTTCCATTTATAGAACGTATAATATAATGAAATTTGTATACACGAAAATTGATTAAATTGTCTAAGTATAGCAAATAATTTAACTTACGTAATAAATACAACATAGCTACAAAATTACAGTCATCTTGTCAAACTCTAAACATTAGTGACAGCGACTATTGAAATTCGCATTAATGTCCAGTTGAATCATTCATATAGAGATTTGAATTGTAACCGCAAAAGCTACATCGGTTACTGGACAAATAGCAAACATGGAGACATTGCTTAGTCAAACTTAGCTGCTCCTGACAGCAATGTTGAAATATCAAACCAGGTATTTCATAAAGTAACAACGCATAAAATGAGGTACTATACTCGTACATTACTATGAACTAACTAAGATAATAAACTATCAAACTAATTCTCGATAATTTCACAATCATTTAAGCTCATTTTACTAAAAACTAATATAACAGACTGCTTACAAAAAGTAATATGCTCATATTTCATATGGTATTAAAAGGTAAAAACATATGTATTGAGTGTTTAATGTCAAATAACGCTCTCTAGAAAAGTGCAACTTTCCAGGAGAACCAAAAAATGTTTTTTTTTTTGAAATTATCTTTGAACTCATAAAAAAAATGTTTATTTAAAACCTACTGTTCAAATATTATAAGTTGATTTCTCTTGTAATAAGAGCGCTTATAAAGTATTTTTATATTAAACAAAGGCAACTTTATGTAATAAACATTAACTTCACAAACGATTTAAGAAGAAATAAGATTGACATACCGTTAATTGACAATTATGTAGGCAAAAACATAAAATAACATTATCACAAATTAAAAAAACGCATTTTTGTAGATGAAGTTGTTTGATTTTAACCCCATTCATATATCGACTATTTTTCTGCAAAATGGCTTACCCTCAGTTTTTTGAAAAGTGTTTTTATTTGAGAATAATAATGTACACTACTAGATACACGTTCTGTTCAAAGGAATTAAGTTGAAAATACCGAATAAATATCAAAATTCGGCTTTAGATTTTGAAAAAAGAGCGACCTACTAAGTTTGTATCGTAATAAAACATCACTCAACCTAATTTAAATGATTTTTCTTTAATAGTTTTTTAATTGTCACGTCAGGAAAATAAAACACCTATTTATTGGTCACCATGCACTTCAAGTTTGTGTTAATGTTACTTTGACTAAAAATTATTAAAACATGTGTTCTGTAACGGTCAAACCTTTTTGCCTAAGTAAGGTCGAAATATTAATCGGTTTATCAGAAAATTGATTTTTTATCTACGATTACGCTTTGTTGTCCATTTCAATAATAAAAATCCTCTTGAATTTCAGCATTCAATGGTACAATTCGAGTATTAAAACAGTTTGTATGTGCATATTATGTTAAACATTCATATTCAAATATATTATAGATTTACACATCTTCGAAGTATGCCCGAAATTCTAATCTTGGTACTATTTGTAACCTTTCAACCGTTAAACTCCATACATGGTACATGCCGCACAAAACTCAAGAAATAAGATAAAACAAAATAAGCTATTATTAAAATCAACTATTACAACCATCACTCTCGCCCTCATGGGTGAGTAGATAGTGATCCGACTCACGATCCGAGGGTTACGGGTTCGAGGCCCGTAACAAAAAAAAAGATTGGCTATGACAATATAAACAAACATCATTAAGACGTTTGAAAGTATTTACAAATTATGTGTTGTATGTTTTCATTTAAATGCAAAAAATACATAAACTATTTAGTATTACGAAATAAATACAATGTATGTTTGTTTCACAATATCTGCTCCAAAACGCAACATTTTTGTTTATAAATTGTTAATTATTACTCAATATCCGGCAACAAAAAAAACATTTAAATTATGTGTAATTATTTAAAGTTCATTTGTTTTCTAGCTATGGATTTAACGATTGCAAGTCATTTGCATAAATATAATAATTTACCGTTAATTAATCAAGTTGTAGTCCTCATTAGGCTAGTTGGTGACGCGTACGCCTATCAACCGAAGATTCCGGGTTCAAGCCCAGGCTGGTTACATTTTTTTTCAAATGTTTATTCATTTGTATTGTAGCCAGGACATGAACCTGAAACGGTTGAACTAACAATTGACAAGTATTACTCGTAAAAAAATTAACTGTCAAAACAATCATCACATTGTGAAGATCAATATGCTTCGTTTCGGAGTGGATATGCTTAAAGAAAGAAAAAAAAGCTGGTCGAAATTTTAAAAATGTTTATTCATATTCGTACTGTAGTAAGGACACGAACCGGAAACAGTTGAGCGAATAATTAACAATATTATTCATAAAAAATGAATGCTAAGAAAATCTTCTTGCTATGAAGATTTCATATGTTTCATATTAAAGCGTATTTGAAAAAAATACAGCCATCAATCGAGGTTAGTCATTTTTTTTAATGTGAAAAGTCGGCGCATACATCTTTTTTTATAGGTGTTCTCGTGACGTATGACTACGTCTCATACAATAGGTTATTTTGCAAGTAATTTTATAAGATACAAAAAAATGCTCTTCGTTAAATAGTTTACAATGTTACAAATTGGCGCTACGATCCATTCAGGTTCACGGCCGGCTGCACAACCTACTTATAGGCCTGTATATCTCTAGCTCTCTCTCCAGTCATTCACACTAAACATGTTTGAATCTTTCGTGACGTTATCGGCCTATCTTATTCTGGGACAACAGAGGGGTCGAGTGTCTACTGGAGTTTCTTCAAACACTTTCTTGAGAGTTCTGGATACATCGCACCTTACAAGACAACCCGCCCATCTGAGTCTTATTGCCCTCAATACATTCACTATGTTGGGGTAAAATTGTTTGTGGACTTCAAAACTAGTACGGATGCAAAATCTTTGGTTTTCTTTAACTGGTCTAAGTATTCATCGGAGTATTTTATTTTTGAATACTTGTATGACCTTCTCTTGTTTTTCGGGCTCCAAGTTTCACATCCATACAGAACTGTATGTTTTATAGTCACATTAGAAACCCGGAATTCGGTTTTCTTCGACAGGATTTTGAACTTGAGTAGACTCTTCAGCACAAAAAGAAGTTAAATAAAAAGATAAAAATATCTGAATTTTTTTTATTTTATGATCTCAATCATATATTTCAAAAAGATATCAAAAATCATTTAAATATTTTTTCGTCGTTTGGTATCTTGATAATATAGTTATCTTTACAATTTATTACGGTTAAATATTTTTTTTCGATTTATATATGTATATATAATAACTTACAACTTTTCCATAGTTCTGGATAAAATCTATTTCAAACGACAATTAATATTCACTAATAACACCGTTTTTTTAGTTAACTTGATATAACTTCCAAATTGCCTTATCATTTATCTAATCACTCGAGTACGCCTATTCAATAAGTAAAATTAGACACTTTTCGACTTACGACTATATAATAGTTTAGCGTAAAACATGTATTAAGGGAGACATAAAGTTTAGCCAAAGTACTACGGAACAGAGTGCTAACCCCGTTCCTTTGGTGTGACGCTTGCTCTTTCGTGGCGCTCGAGGCGGTGGCGATACGCATTCCGGAGACACTTTGGGTTGTTAAAAGGATCACTCTTTTTTCTTTATTCACACCTAAAAGGAAATAAAACTTTTAACCTTTGGCACTTAACCACTTGACATTTTCCTCTTAGAAAGTGTCCAATCTTAAACTAAACGAATAAAAATAAAATCCACTTTATTGAATTGGTAGTTTTGTTTTATATTTTTCTCAATAGTACATTTATTTTTTATTTATTACAAAATTTTCCGATCAAAACGACGTATGTACTGAATATAAATAATATAACAAAGTTAATCAAAATAATCAATAATATTACTAGTAAACACACACAGTTATCTCAGTACTAATTGTACGTGGAGTATTTCTTGATATCAAATTACTTATCGTAGTTATTATTTCAAATTATATACACATACTCGTATCGTTGTTATTGATATTAAACGTCTAGTTACAAAACGCGATATAAGCACATTTTGTTGAAATCGAGAAAAAAAATACGTTCACATTCTACGCACAATTTTACACTATGTATGTGAGAAAATTTTATATTCCAATAGCTAATATAAATTTATGAAAAAAATAAAAAGTTAAATGTTCATGCATTGGAATATTTCAAATCTGGTTGATTCCGCGCACATTCAAAATTTTGTTTTATTTTAAAGTTTATCAGCTAATAAACGCCATTGTTTTGTTATAATTTAAACAGAATATGATTAAAATAAATAATTTTAACATTTAACAAAATTTGACCTTGAAACGTCAAAACATTTTTGGCGAAAATATTGAAATGTGTGCTTATATAGCTTTTTGTAACTAAGCATTTTTTACGATTCCATATATGGGCAGGGCAGCTAGATGAAACTAGAGAAAGTATTTTAAAAATAATTCAATCATCATTTACAATTGCTATCAATTACAAAGAATACTCTTATTTTTCACTAGTGATGTATTTCAGTATCAGAAACTAAAATATATTGTACAATATATATATACAAAAAGAGGATTACGCGTAACACTTTGATCAATAACATAAAATAAAACTCCATCGCGCCAAATTATAAAACAACAAATCCACCACCGGAGTCAACTTGGTTCTGGTAAACAAGCATAGACTAGTTTACGGTAAGTAGGAGTATATCTCTGGTATGAATAAAGTTTGGAAAGGGTCACGCGTGAAATTCAAAAAGGAATGATTTTCATTTTAGGCAGCATGATCCTTTGTGTCTATTTTTTAGTGCTAATGTGCTTTTGTAGTAGTGGTGAGTGCTTTTATAGAACTTTTTTTCTCTTGAAAGTAAATTGTTATTATTGTATATTTTTTGTTGATTAAAAATATTTTGGTCCAAAATCACTTTAGTCAAAATGTAATTTTAATTTATTTACGGACGTATGTAATTATGAAATATTATTTCTCATCAGCAAACAAAATAGTACTATAATATTAACAAAATTCATGTCGATTTAGTTCAATCATAGTGAAGTCAGTAATGTCAAAATAAAAAAAAATTATTCCGGTTTTCTGTGTTAAAAACAATAATAAATGTTGTAATAGACGAAAACGGTTATATTTTTTTAGTATACTGTATGAAAAACTCTCTACAATTCAAATCATTATTTTTTTAACCATATCCGCTCCAAAACGAAGCATATGGATCTTCACAATGTGAAGATTGTTGTGACAGTTTTTTTTTTACGATTAATAATTTTCAATTATTAGATCAACCGTTTCGGGTCCGTATCCTGGCTACAATACAAATGAATAAACAATTGAAAAATTTTGCAACCAGCCCATGCTTGAAGCCAAGATGCCGCAAAATACGCGTACGCGTTACCAACTAGCCTAACAAAGACTTTTATATTTACATTTATGTAAACAATTTCATATCTTAAAAATTTAATCTATATTTTAAAAATATTTGTTTCTATTCGCTTTTTATATCATAAATAACGAATTTTTTTTTACAGTTACTCGAGGTTTTCATGAGAAATCGTTAACGGAAAGGTTTTTGAATCTTGTATGTATAATTTTCAATCTCTAATCTTGTATCATATAGGCTACAACGTTACGAATTAAAGCTTTCCATGACACTAAGTGAATTCACGTAACTAATTATTTTCGTCTGATTTTAATTTATTTACTCAACGTCTCTTGATAGTTACGTTTCATGCATTAAAATTAAACTGAAAAACACCACTCAACACTCAGACTATGCATAAAAAATTACTTATACGCCTCACATATGCAGATACATTAAAGGGAAGTGATTAGTAAGAAGAGTATGAAGATAATTTATGTGATCGTGAAATATACTATGGAGTGGATGGAAAAACCTCTTTCTTCAAAGACAGACATCACTTCAATTTGTTCTTCTGAAATACATTAAACCACGAAAGTCAAATACACAAGTTTCTTTTTTAGTTTTATAATTTAATAAAGATAAATTAAATAAAAATCAAAGCATATATTTTTTATTTTTGGTTTAAATCTAATTTTGACACTGAACTATCGCATTGTAAAATAATATTGACCTTGTTTAGGTAAAAGGGTGTAACCCTCAGTATTTAAAAAGTGGTTTTATTTAAGAATCATAATGTACACAACTAAGTACACGTTATGTCAAAAGGAGTTAATCCTAAATGTCGAATTATTATCGAAATTCAGCTTTCAATTTTGGAAAAAGAACGATCCACTTAGTTTATGTGGAAATAAAAAAGCACTAAACGTAAATTTTCATGATTTTTTAAAAAATATTTTCTCAATAATTAGATCAGGAGAATGAAACACCAATTTATTATTAAGTTTGTGTTAATATGACTTGACTAAAGATCATTAAAATACCTTTTTGTGCCTATGGTAAAATTTGTTCTGTGAGGGTTACTCTCTTTCACCTAAACACAGTCAATATGTAATCGTAAGTAGTTCATAAAATAGTGACACCATTTCTCAATATTTTTATGCAAGTAATCGTTAAAACATTTTTTCTCTGAGGGTTACTCCCTTTCACCTAAACACGGTCGATATATTTATAAGTGTGTATCATTTAGTGTAGTATTATTTTTGTAAAAACCGATGAAACTTATTTTCTTTTATTATTGAATGTTATTGACGTATTGTTAAACTAACTTTAGTATTCCGATTATAATAATATTGTTTGGTCATATATTTTCATAATAAATTCAAACGTTTTTAAACCTTTGTTTTTGCTGCAGTTATTTACCAGTCTAACAAATAAATGATTATCAATGTGTACGTATTTTTACGCAAATAATTTTTAAAGTAGTTATGTTAATTATGAGTTTCATCTGTTAACGTGTTTAAATAATGAACTGGTCTTAGCAAGTGATATCAATTCCGTTAAAAATATATTTTCAACAATAATGTGCTTACATTTTAATATTTGGGCTTTCCACCAAGGATTCATAGTACAATATTATTTTTTTAATTTTACGTATTAACATTTTAACACACTATTTCTTTTTTTTTTGTTTTTTGAAAATCAGTTCTTCTTCAATCTTTTAATTATTAGATTATGCTTTGGTTTCAAATGTACATACAGAGAGAATAAAACATTCATACTCCAGGCTTTAACAAATTAGCCACAAATTATCAACAGCGATGGCGAGCTATCTGTTTCGACCATCTACACACGTGGCCACTCAAAAGAAACGGAATTGGTTTATTATTAAAATTATTATCCGGTTACTAATTCATTAGGGATACAATTCCACACACGCGATTGACTCAGAAGTGACTGAAATCGGTAGTTTTCTGTGTGATCATGGATAGTGAAACAGTCAGTGTTACCATATTACTACTTTCATTATAGAAGAAATATAATACCAAGAAGATTTTCGGTTTATTCATAATTTGAAAAAACAAAATTACCGCCAATTATACATTACAAAGAAAAAATAAAAACATAAATGGATACCAGTAATTTTACATTCAATCGTTGATTGTTCATAATTTCGAATACAACTGAAGTAATTTATAAAATAATTATCAACTATTTTACAAATAATAATAAACAAAACGTAATTGTAATCAGTCGAACTAGGAACTAGGTAATTAAAGTAAAAAATGAGTCAACAGGGAGAGTAGCCTGCAACTGATTATTAACGCATTACTGACCGATTAGTAACAAGTAACGCCGTCTGAAGTCTCCCATTCAATTACAAAGCGTGATTTGCGTCAGTGATCAGTTTAGTCTGAGTAGCTTCATGTGCAGACGGCCTTAATCTTAAATTACATTGTGCAATAGTATTGAAATGTATTTTAGATTGGTTCTAAATTTTTTAATTCAATATCAAATACAAATATTTCAAAAATATTAATCATCATTTTAAATAAACTAAATAATTTATTTTAATATAATTGATCAAAATTGCTTTTCTAATAACATTATATTGTATTGTATATATTATTTACTTTGGCTATTTTAGCATTGTATTTGCCATATTTTTCTTATAAGCAATGTTAAATTATAAAGAATCAACAATAGATGAAGAAATAAAATGTTGATACTCACAGAAGTGTCATAAAGTTCCGTCTAACGAGAAAGAATAGACATTTGTTTTACTTTCCGTAATTAAAGCAAATATCACGTCTTTCAAAATCCATCTCATTTTACGAGAGCCGTTAACGTTATGTATATAAATGTGGAAATAACACTAAATTCCCATTTTATGGAGCTTTAATGTTTTAAAAGTAGTGACTTTTGACTTGTTTCAAAAAGAAATATATTTGTATCATCTTTTGTGATGTGAAAAAGCGATCGCGTTTATTTACTTGAGCGTCGTCTGCAGACAATTCCTTTGGAAATGTATTACGTTGAATGCAAAGATGTAATAGCAAATTTGATTAACTTACACCCTATCATCAACCCCCCTGCTTCCACTCCTACTGAACGTCAATATATGGGTGCGCTGCTACCTATATATTGGGCGTTTATACAGTTCTTATAATGAAGTCCGCGACCCACTCAAATAACTCTTTTGGATTTTACTGAAACAATATTACAGTTTTATACATAAATTCAGAGATCGGTTTCATCTTTCACAACGTTATCGAATGAGTTCATTAAACGAGACATATGAAAACATCTTACGAAAGTGATATTTTTACTTTTCTTTTAGATTAATCAGTTTTAACAATGATTTTCTCGAACTTTGTTTAGATCCGTCAATTAATAACTGTAAAATTAAATATTGTATATTAAAATTTTACGATACGAAAACGAATATCATTTTTGGAGCTGATTTTTTTTCGATAAACCATCGTTGGTGAAAATAAAAATATGGAAATAGTTATGAAATGTCGTATTTTTTACTTCGGTAACTAAATTACGTAATAATTTAGAGACCATATATTATTACGATGGTAGTCCCAGAAGTACCCGACCTAACGTATAGTCGTAGAAAGTGCCAACCTCGTAAAGCCTACGCTTGAAGTTTCACGATACTACCTTTTTTAGTATTTATTTAGCAGTCATCAATAGTAAACGGTCAATGAGTTAATGTTCGAATTGCTTCCTCACGCATCCTACTTACCAGATTTAGCCCCCTCAACTATTTTCTGTTTTAAACTTGAAAAATGGCTCGGTGGTAAAAGATTTGCCAAAAATGAAGAGGTGGAGCCTGCGGTTAGTGACTATTTTGAAAATCTCGACGATTCTCACTATAAACAGGCTATTGAACTTATTGAACATCGCTGGGAAAAGTGTATCGAGCTAAAATGAGATATGTAGAGAAATAAAGATATTTTTTACAACTTTTTTTGTGTTTTCTTTGTCAGGTCAGGTACTTATGGGACTACCCTCATACAAAAAACATTCATAAATAATATAATCAAAATTTTGGTAATTTTATTTACGACTCTTTACAACCCCTGAAGCGTTTAGTAGAAAATGCAAACGGCAAGTTGACATGAACGAAATTTGTTCCCTTTACTTTACAATACTGATACATGTATTTTGCTATGTCATAGTAGGTATTACAATATCGGTTATAATCAAAACTGTAAACTTTAAAGCCTAATGTTAATGAAAATGTTTAACTTAAAAAAAAACTTTAAATTAGGAAAAACTGTAACAAATCGTATACGAGTAGAGAAAATGTACCACATTAAAGGTTTAAATGACATTTTTATGGGACTGAGCTCCAATATGCATATTTACATGCGCATAGTAAGATTGTATAAATTACCTGACTGTATCTATTAAAAAATCGCCATAATATCCCAGCTTAGACGCTTTATAAATAATTTTAAAAAAATGACTTTAGCAGTATTTAAAAAATATATAAGTGATAATGTTATTATTTTGGCGTGAAAATATGATAATTATTATTAAAATAGTCCAACATACTGTTTGTCAAAAATGTTTGAAAGTACCAGTACATCACCGTTGTATGATGAATTCTTACTATAAGCGTACTTGCTTATGAAATCACATATTTATATTATGTGACATAAAATCAATAGACCAAATATTAAAATAACAATATTATTATGGGTGTTCTTTGATATAAAGTTAAAAACAAACAAAGGATGACAGTGGTTCATTATTTGTTGTGCATAGCATTTTATTTCTAGTGTGACATTGTTCGATTTGACATTCAACTTAACCATTTTTTAAAGAGTAATAATTGTTAATTATTAGCTCAACTGTTTCAGGTTCATATCTTGGCTACAATATAAATGAGTAAACAGTCAGTTGAAAAAACTACAACCGGCTACGGGATTTGAGCACGCGGCCCCCGCTTACTAATCTACTAACCTAACAAAGGTGACGTAACCATTCCTCAAGTTAATATATAAATTAGAGCTCACGTGCATTCAATTGAATAATTGATATATTTCTAATGATAATTATTTTAACAACACTTGACTGCAAAGAAAAGTCCAATTAAATGAAAGAAAACTATTGTTTTCCACGAAACAAAATATATAACCGTATCGTCATTTTGAATCAATTACAACTATAATATATCATCGTTAGAGGTAGGAGAAATGCTGAATTAGTTATAACATATATAATATAATTACACAATAAAGACATCAGCGATTAATATTTCATTACTCTATTTAAAAACAAATAATTATACTTTGCAGTAGAAGGTGAAATATAAGTGTGTTAAAAGCTACGTATTTATTTTGAATTTAAGTTTAATAAAGATGTATTAAAATTGTATCCGTTTTATTAGTGGCGTAGCTGCCTCACAGCAAACTCATGCTTTAATTTATCTATGCCATACAGAATATCCCAAGTATATATATTTACTAAAAAATTATATATACTTGGGATACTCTGCAAGCCATGGACAAAAGTATGTCATACATTGCATTTAGTAGGAAATAGAGTTTTACTTTAAATATATATATAGTCATTAAAGTCTATGTATTCTAATATTTCAAACATCTCTTTTGTAAATAGTCCAATCTGAGATAAGATAGTTCTGCATTACAGTAACGATATATAATATCTATCGTCCAATGACTATAATAAAAGTGAGTCATACGTTAATGTCTCAATTTCTTGGTACCTTGGGCCAACGACTCATGAATCTCGGAATCTAAATGTGGAGAAAAATATTTTTTTACTTATTTATAGTTTTATATAAATTACAGTAGGCACTAACACATTCCGATAATTATTTCATCTCATTTTTTAAAAAATCATGTAAGGGAGGCTTGGCGTAAATTTCGCATGAGGGCCCAATATTTCTAGCTACGTCACTGAATTTAATCATTTATTTAATGAAATCAAGTTATGTATCAGTTATTTTTATCCATGCCATGTATTCCAAAAGCAACAGAGACTGATACATCAAAAAATACCTGAACTAGTTTTTTTAAAAAAGGCAAGGATTTTGCATCGGTACTAACGTTGAGTATCTTGAGTTACGAGTATAGTCAGTATCTAGAAGGAGCGAATCACTTTAATGTATGTGATGAATCAAGAACTTTAAAAAAGGTATTTGAAGGAACTTCAGTAAATGCTCGGGTCTTCATCCTAGATTGTGGTTGTGCGGTAGCCAGCTATACTCGTATATTATACTAGATATTATTATCATCATAGAAGACTCTGGTAAAAAAACACATTGTTTTATATTGCGCTCTATAATAATAATAAATAACAATGCTGCTTCCGTTTGGTGTTAAGTAAAAAATATTGTTGTTAAGCTTCTTTCTTATATACTCGTATGTTATTTTATTCACTTCAATACAAAAAGATAATATATTTTGCTTGATAATATTCAATAGATAACAGTGTTTTGCCTTTATAACTTTATATGTCCATTCCATTAGTAACAGTGACAGCTGTGATGTAACTCCGTTTTTTTGTGTGTATTGTCTTTATATGAAATTTAAAACCACACTGTGATAAAATGTTTTGGCGACCAGTCAACAACATTACCAATATCATTGTCATTTTGCAAACTAGTAGAACCTGTCGACTTTGACATGAAATATATAAAAGGCTTTGTCCAGTGTAGACGCATTCATAGGTACATTACAATGTCAGTCTTTCATAAATGAACCATTATTATTCTACAAAATGCCATCGCAGTGGTGTATCATTACAAACACAATACACTCTGTAATAACGTACAGCTATGAGACATAATTTTAAAATAGAAAAAGATGTGGCGACGCCAGCATTTCATTACATACAATTAGGATCGTAGCGTGATAACACAGTTGACGTCGATAAGTTTTCTTCAGTAGATTGAATTTTTCCTATTTTCTACTATACTACAGAAAATTCTGGAATCATAGGTCAGTATATGACGCATCCGACTGACAAGCGGTGAGATGGTGGATTCTAATTCCATAACTGGTGAACATTAAACGATATTTTTTAATTAAACCAGAATTAAGACCAAATTGGTTGAGTTAATAATGAACAGTTTAGAATTATAATTAACGTGGTTATTATTTTGAATAATAAAGACGATAAAAGTGAATACTTCTGATTTTCTGAAATAATTATACACTCTTATATATTTATATATTCGAGTATATGAGTAAGAATGAATTAAATGTCAATTAGTCTAATTATTTTAAAATTTGTACATGTAAATTACTTTAATAGATTATGTTCATATAATATATATATTTATATAACTTATATGACGCCCTATAATATGTAAGCTTATGAAACCTTATGCCACGAAAACCAATAAATTAATACAATCACTAATGTGTAAATGTATATAAAAAATAAAAAAAGAATAAAGAAAAATAATAATAAAATTTCACGGGAAAAAGTGTGCGTGAATTTTTTAATTAAAAAACATAATTATTGGAACGATGCACTCCTTATCGGACAGTAAACGTGGCTGATGTCGAGTGGAGCCGAGTAAACCCGATTCAGTATCACCGACCCGAGCGTGACAGTTCACTTTCGTTCACTGTTCAGAAAGAACGCAAAACACGCCTAAAAAAGTTTTCATTTCAAAAATAGTGAAGACCAAATTACTATATTTTATAAAAAATATTTGTTAAGTACTTTCGTAATTTAAATACAATCCGTATAAAGATCAATTTACTATCTTATTATATACTAGCTGAAACCCAGCGTTCGTTGCTATACCAGCAATGAAATTAATTTATCATTCATTAAATCTGTAAATAGTATTTTATTCAAGTGCTTTGGTGTACACTATATTTTTTGTTTTTCCCTCTTGTGCAAACATCAATAACTATATAGGCTGTCATGCTTGTGAGCATGCAACATATCGATCGTGTTTAGGTAAAAGAGAGTAACCCTCATAGAATAAATTTTACAGGAGGCACAAAAAACGT
>JAPMAG010000400.1:0-11025 GCA_036584685.1 Rhyacophila sp. Rhy_31_5 | reverse complement strand
CATCAGACCTTTTCGAAGTCACGAAATCTGCGATAAAGTTTTAGTATAAAACTATTTTTCCGTGAAAGAAAAACTTTTGTGTATTAAGAATTCTAACATCGCGTTGGATATAATGTATTTGGAAGAAAGTTTAAGATTTTTGTTTTTCATTTATTTGAAACGAATGATGTCCATATTGTTTTTTAAATATCATATTCTGTAAAAAAAAATACGTATATCAAAAAATAACAATGTAAAATAGTATACACTGGATTCTCTTTTTACACGGTTTCGAAACAACACGGTGTTACATCCCACGCATTTAAGTACTCAACTGAAGAAAGCGGTGTTGTACTAAATAATATTCATAAACGAGTTCGTCTTTTGTCTGATAGCGAATAATTTTTTAGAAGTATTTTTTTTAATGAAATTAAAATGCATTTAACAACAATGAATTTTATTTTTTTATATCCATTGATTTTTATACAAGGGAACCTATCAACTATTATTTTTTATTTTAGTATACTTTTTTTACTCGGTATTGCGTGGAATGTGTCCACCATGTAAAAAAAAAGAGTCCGGTGTATTTTGTATTTTTTTTCCATTATTTTTTAGGTCGATATTGTAAACGTATTTATATTGACAAGATTTAAAAGTTGTGAACTTAACTTATGATCAAAAAGTGAAGCAAACTTAGTTTGTAAATTGTTATTAATAGTTTAGAATAAGAAAAAATGCATTTAATGTAAAGCCGAATATTTAGCTTCCAATCAAGTGTTTCAGACTTTTTTCCTTCGCTTGGAACATCGATTTTACACTTCACGGAAACCGATTTTTGGGGTAAAATGCTCACGTGGTTATACAATTTACATAATGCATACACGTGAATAATAGCGAATGCTACAAGCCTAGACGTTAGATCCAATATTTACTGAATGTCAAATACATTCACAAATTGAAATAGTTCTTTTGAGAATTCGCATTGTCTCATTGTGAGTGATTTTAACAGTTAAATTATGACGCAATTCAAAAAAAATCTCAATTACCCCTGACGGTTCGTTAAAGATGTAAATGAAATTTAAAAAAAATACGTTTTATAATTAAATTTATACTATGAGTACATGGATAGATATCGGGTATATTTACCCGTTGAGCGTCAATGCCGTAGGTTAGGCGTGCGGCTGCGGTGCGCCGTCAGAACTCCTGACTGACACGTGTGAAATTGGTTACATGCATTACATGCGGATCGCAGAATACATGGGGTGGTACGGAGACATGGACTTGACGCCGTATTCTCCCTTGCACTCTGCTGCATGCCTGGTATTTGTGGAATACAATTGGAACAAATCTGAAGAGGAAAATAGTTATTTATTTCATGTACCCACGTTATCTCCTCTTACATATAATCATATTTATGTAGAAAGCTGTATAATTCATTTAACCTTTTCTGTGCCAGGCATTATGTTAAGTAAGTGTGAATTTTTAATCAAAATTAAAACCTCAGAATATTTAATTTAAAAATAAACTGTATGTTTCTTTGTCATGTCTTAGTTTTAATTAATGGCCATACTATAGTCATACCTCTGCGTTTTTATATTTAAAATTATGCGAAATATTTGAATTTGTTTTACAAACTACATTTAAAATTGTGCGAATTAGCTCGTCTCTAGCACTACTAAATAGGTTAAGTATGTATTTTAACATAAATTGTTCTGTTTTATTAACATTTGTCAATATACTGTTGATATTTTATCACACGTACTCTTTCTCAAAGTGGAAAATCAAACGATATGACATAAAAAGTCGCAGTGGTCAAACATACGACGCTATAAATCGTTTCGTCGTTAAAAGTGTGCTAAAATTTTTGAAAACAACGTTAAAGGTTATTATTAGAAATATTATTTTTACCTAAGTGATCCAATGTCGTCTTGGTTCGGTTGCTATAATGAAGAAAGAACTTGAGTGTGAGTTTACGAGTATATTCATTTTATATTATCTTGATACAATCGCATTAATATACTCGTAAGTGTCTACAATACTATTGTACATATTATATTCAAAGAGAAAATAACAAATCGGATCATAAGGATCTCCACAATGTAAACATTGCGTTGAAATATTTTATGAGTAGTGTTTGTCAATTATTAGCTCTACCAATTTGGTCAATGTCCTGGCTTCAAATTCACAAAAAAAATATGTGCATCTTTTTCTAGCTGCGGAATTTGAACCCGTGACCTTCGACTCGTATGTCGGATGCGCTATCAACTCATCCACCAGAGTGACAATTTATCAATCAACTACCGTTTGCTCTTCCTTAAAATAGTTTCCGTTTATCTAATGTCTCCAATATTATCATCACCAACCGTAGCTAATCCAAATTTTAACGATGACTTTTTCATTCCTTTTTTTGTTCTTTGAGGTTGTGAAAAAATAAATTTTGCATTTAATTTGACATACTAATACTATTTAATTTTAATAATATTTCTGATGTGAGTTTGTTTTTGGTCAAAATTAAAAAAAAACTTTAATATTTTATATACTCTCTTCTTCCTCTTAAATCATGTAACGCCTCCTAGCTAGAGCATTTGGGCAACACATGTTGCTTCAATGAATCCCCTTTGCTGGCAAGTCATATTGCATACCCCCACATCATGCCGGCATCCAACGACCGCAGAATACCTTCTGTGTATAGTATTCAGCGGCCTGCCATAACAACGGAATCCAATAGGCTTGAAGAAGAGGCATGCCCAATGGATATGGGATTCAGAAAGCCAAGTCCATCATTTTATCTTCACTTTAGATATGATGAGAAGCTGCATGGTCCGTTGCCTTATCTCCTCATTTCGCATATAGGCACTCCTGGAATTCACCCCAGACATCCATTTACAAAACTCAATAAACGGTTATTTTGAGAGTTCATAAGGTTCCTTCATTTGCTAACATAATATATACGATATGAGAGACTTATTATCTGTACTGGCTACAATAACTGACCTTTGTTGCATTGGGTTTTTTCATAGTTTCTTTTTTGCAATATCTTTTATTTAGTTTCCAACTACCCTATTTGTTCTTATGTTTTCAATTGTCGCTATTTGTTTATAATAGTTAATTAATAAAACAATTTTTTTTATAAATTCATGAATAAATTGAAAATATTTATAAACTTAAAACCTGTAAGCACATAAGACTAAAGAAAGAAAAAAGCTGAATGAAAACAATGTATTATATCGTCGTTGTACTGGCAGAAGGCGTTAAGTAAAAAAAGACTGTTTTGAGAAAATTGATGTTTAAAGTTTGAGCACTAGAACTCTATGTCTTGTTGACGTTTTTTTAGAATGAAAATATACCTAGAAATACTTAATCCGATCAGCATAATAATCTTTAGTCGGTTAAATGTGTTTTGCCAGTAATAAAATATTGAATATCGACTAGATATGTAGTGACATAAATTAGTGTTTAATATCACAGAAAAAATACAAAGAAAATGGCTAACATTGTTTTACCAGACGATAGAGCATGCAAAAATATACCAGACTGCATTATTAGGTCAAAACGGTCATCTTTTGACTTAACGTCTTTTTTCAGTATACCGACGATATAGTATAAACTCGTATGTACAAGTACAAAATCTCAGCAAATTTTTCCATAGTTTCGTTAATAATTTTTATAAAATTTTGCGTACTTTTTTTACTCTTATATCTAGATGTATCATAATGACGTATTAAACCCTTCCCCAGATTAGACAATGATCTGTATTAATTAAAATTTAAATCATACGGAATCAGTAATATCTATTGTTTCGTATGCAAACAGACATTCAAATCTGGTTTTCGAGGAAAAATGCTCTCAGTCCATAATCGCATTCAAAACCCGCTTCGCATGATATTGATATTGTATTGTGTCGAATGGAGGAACATTTGTTACATTTGCATTGTACACGGTCTTGTTTTGCCAATAGGCGAATGAATGCATCTATTTGATACTGCACGCAAACGAGTTGTGCATAATTAAATCATGTTATATCTGCTGCATCCATGCAGGGGACATGGTGAATTTGAATAATAACTATCGTTCACCGAAATCCCATCTCTAGCGTTCGTGAATATAGCAAAATCTATGGAACACATAAATGGTGCTTACATATTTTTGCGTGAAAGGAAAATAAATATATCTGTTGGTTTACCACCAGTAAGTTAGAAGCGAGCATACTTGCTTGTCAATTCAAGGTTTGTAGGCATGAATTTCGTGGTAGGCAAAAGTTTCATGTTACATTACATGCAGGTCATGATTAAAATCGGTTGAGCCGATCATTACAAATATTAACCAAAAAAAGAAAGTTAAGGCAAAGTTTTCATTTTAAAAATCCATATGCTTTGTTTCAGAATAGATATGGTAAACCAAAAATAGCGATTATAGCAGTAAGAAAATATACTACGAGTATATGGACAACTGCTATATAAATATATTCCTCATACTTGCACGATATTTTGTTGTTTATAAATAATTGGGTAAGAAAGGGCAGGCAAAATCAATAGCCTTAGATTAAATTATAAAAAAGTGTCTTTTCAAATTTTGAACAAAAATGCATACTTGAATTGGCAAAATCTTACAGTACTTCATACGTTTTTGCAACCTTTTTTGGTGATGGTGGTTAGAACCGCCAATGTACAATTTCTTAGAAAAACATTTAAGACACTATCATTTTTTGCTGGATTGCGTGTACTTTCAAAATTTTACATGAGGTAAGATATAATACTCTCAGTGTCTTCATCTTCACATTCGAATACAAGATGCCAGAAGGCGAAACAGTATCCCAGGTGATATAAAAATATAAAATGTAAAACAGATAGTGACCTCTATATCCATAAGATAGGAGGATAGTCCTTCATCCAATAAAAAATATAAATACTAGCTATTTCTAAGTAAATGTATTTTAGAATGAATTTAACTTATAATTAATTTATAGATTACCATATAAAATACGGGTACTATAAAAAGCCCCACTGTCTGATTTATCGTATTATATCAGCAATTTCTTTTCGAATGTCGTTCGTAAGCATTGAGATTGTAGTTGATTCGTCGGTATACATCTTTCTTTTCAAATATCTTAGATAGGAAGTAATCGGGGGCGGTCAAATCAGGGATTATGATATCACCACTTTTCATATTATTCGGCCAATCGTATTCAAAACTGCAAATCTTTTTGAGACTAGAACGGACGGACGTTCACCAACACTGCTTCAATCTTTTCTGGTGGAAGTTGTCGGCCAGACTTTGCGCTATCTTGCAGTGCATGCAAATTTTCAAAATTACTCATTACACATTGATTGGTTGACTTGATTGGCATATAATTGATATTAAAAAAACGCAATTTTCTTCGCGTATTCGCAATTGAACAATTATTTAAATGAAATATTTTAACAACTATAACATGTTTTTTTTTATTTACATGCTCCATAATAAATTGTTATCGACCACTCTCCACGACTGTTAAATATAAACTGACAAAAGACATCAAAATCAAAATGGCGACCAAAATAAAATAGGCATGAAACATAAATCGCAATGATCCTCGTTTTCTTTTTTAAAAGCATTACAATAGCAGACTTTAATAAACCAATTTACACACAATTTCATTTGATGTATACTGGTATCACGCTGTTGTTTTAGAATATATGCAAGGTAGTATTTTATTTTATATTTAGGTATATAATTTAGAGCTTTAAGAAAAAAATTGAGAATCACTACAAATAGTTACTTACTATTCATATATTCGAGCCGGCGTGTCGCACGCGGAGAGATTGCTTTTGCTACGAAGACGCTTGTAAACATTTGTTCTTTATGCGTGTATTTATAAGCCCGTGATTCATAACGCATGTGTGGATGTCTCTTTAGGAAGAATCTCGCTTTCGCTTTCAATTTAAAAAATTTAACATTGCTTTACTTTACATTATATAAATATTCCTATGTTATCATATAATTTATGAATAACGGTTAAATCTTAAAAAATATACCTAAAATGAACTATTCTGCGCGCTATTTTATTTGAATTGGTTATTTAATTTAAAAAATAGTGTATAACAGCTATGAGTATATTGATTTTTTAAAAAATATGAATTGTGATGAATTATTTGCTTCATTTTCGAGAAGATATAGTTGAATTAAAAAATAATAACAATTCTGTGCGATTGCATGTTTAATACAAGCAGCAGTTAATAACACGTTTAGACAGGGATACAAAGATCAAATTATTAAAAATGTTTTTTTTTTTAATACATATAGGAATATTCTGGAATATGTTGTGGCTTATTTCAACGAAGATAATACAGTTTGCATATAAGGTATCTACAAGAATAAATAAAACTATAATTAAATGTTATATATATTACCTAGGTTTTTGGTAAATTCAGGTTTAAAAGTTTATAAACAAAATTTCAAAAACGCTGTTGTTTTTTTACTCCGGTCTCTGTCACAGGGTAGCAGAACCGCAGAAAAGATACAGTCTGGCATACGCATTTTCTAACCAAGACGATACAGAATTAATAAAAAAAAAACAAACGAAACAAAACAAGCGACAAGTGCTCCCAACCCTTGTGTACAGCCCGCCGCCCGTTTCATGTCGACGCACAAAACAATGTACCAAGACTCCATAATAGCAGACTGATTTCGCATTCAGATTTCGGCAGTGCCTTCGGTTTCTGTTTACTGAAAGAATGATATATCCATGTTGCATTCTGCGCTTCGAGTTGAATGGATTATACACATATATGTCTGTCTGCTTGCCTGGTAGTTTGATGATATTCAGAAACTTCAAATGCTCATGTTTTAAAATTAAATTTTTCAAAATTAATTAGCGCTTAAACAAAAAAAATATGTGTGGTTTTTTTTTATTGATACACTCATTCTATTTTAACCGTAATTATTTATTATTTATTTAGTATAATTTGATGTAAATTTCCGCTAAATGATGTATATATATATTTTGGTACTCGCATATTTTAAACAACAGCGCATTTTTTATTATTTTCATAATTAATATTCTAAATTAGTACATCTATATATAGATCATATAAAAAAAATAAGTATTGTATATTAACATTGATGTAAAAGAATTTAAGACATGTTTTATCACTGGATCAAGTAAATATTCGCAGTAGATGTTTGTTTCATGAAATCATTTGTATATGTAAACAAATTACTTTCATGTTTTAATTTTCTAAAAATGTGTACTAAAGTTGTTTTAAATGTGCAACATCCGTAGCTACATACTTCCTGTAAAACAATAACTATCACAATTTTTCAGTTTTGTGAGTGAATCCCGTAGATTTATTGTCGTATTTTCATATATATATAATGTATAGTATCCTAGTAAATCAAAAATTTTCAGAAAAATAGCCGTCTTAAATTTATCGAAAAAATATAGTATCCTCATGTGATATTTACATACTCCGCTTTCATCTTCACTGCCCATGTCTGTACGCAACATTGTCTACGAAGATTTACGGATCGCTTCGCACTTATAAATATTTAGCCCACTCGTCCTTTGATGTTGGGCCTTTTCGAAAATTTGCAAATTCCACCGTCTGCGAATGCAAAGTCAGCCACCAAGGAGTTTATTATGTTATCCTGATAACTCTGGTAGATTTAACAAAGATAACATTCAGGGGATGGCCCAAATCCTCGCAGTCCTTTTTAATTGACGTGCTTTCGAAAAGGCTTTTGTTTGGTCAGATAAACTTTATTTTGAATGTGATAAATTGTAACAATAAATGAAAGCACAATGCCATGGGACGATTATTTCAAATCCTTTTGTAAACTTATTTTAAATATGCAAGTTTATTCAAGTATAAAAAAACTAATTTCATATACTCGTATATGGAAATAATATTTATTTTTGACTGAATATATATATACCGATATAAAATACTCTATCTTATGCAGAGTAAAAACATATAATTAAATAAACGTTATAAACTTTGTCTTTTATATTGTAACTATTTTTTTCTTCCACTTTTGATTATACTCGTATACTGAACAAATAATCTGTTTTTACGACTATTGAAGAAATTGAGTTTTAAAAGATTTGTCTTAAACAAGCTTTTAGTATTATTTAATTTCAGTTAATATTTGAATATACAGCAATCCCCCAATTGGCGCAATTATTAAGTTTATCAAAAGTGCCACTCTAAGCAAAATAAGACTATTCAAACTTAATAAGCAATATTGAAGAACTCGATACATTTCAAGACCACGAACATACTAATAAATATTTTTTGAACGCAATTTTATGTGAATTTAACAAATTACAGCAGTTTAAAACATGAGTTTTAAAAAATATTGAAAATAACAAAACTTCACAATAAATATATATATATATGTAATACGGTTTTTATACACTATAATAAAACAAACGATTAAAATTAATAAAGTGCAATTTCTTAAAAAAAAAAAAAAACATCTTACAGTGTACTAAGCTAAACAATCAGCTCGCAGTTCGTTTCCTTCTTACATATTTAAAAAAATCGGTTTGCACAGAGTTTTATTTCTTATTTTTGTTATAAATTTGCTTGTACAGTAACAGGGGGTTTTCAATGTCCCTGAAAATTTGTATGTTGCAATCGATATATGGGTTTGCAACCATGATTATTTCTTGCATGTTCTTCTGCACCAATTATTTATTCAAGTAGTTTATTCATCATCTTCTTGTAACGTTATCGTTTTCAATATCACACACAGCTAAGTTCGGGTACTTATTATAAATATTTTGCGTTAATCAAACTTAAGTTATTTGGGAAGTGTTTGTACATACTAACTTATAAAGTGATATTCTCAATACAATATACGTTACCACAATAAAAAGTTTTTTTTATCAATATAATAAAATAGATTAATTAAAAGTCTTGTCTTATAGCATAAAGTAATCTCGTAAAATCAACATTTTATGTTGTAAAAAGTAAAAAGCAAAATTTATTTGTGATTTTAAAACCATAACACGAGTGCAAGTAGAATTTACGTTGGCGGAATACTGCGATATAAACTTACAGTTCTTGCATTTTGATTTCAACAAATCGCGTTAATACAAAACATATAATATAACATATTTAATAAAATTATATGTATATACTGTACGCTCACAAATAATGCTGGTTTTTTTTCATAATACATTTATAAGAATAAAAATTGCTGTAGAGTATTTTTTAAATAAGTATATTGAATTATGATTGTACTCAATATTAGCTACTTTACAAATTTGACCATTACAAACAGGAAAATTAGAAATTTTAATTATTTTTCCAGTAAACATCATTTTTCTATAATATAAATTTTACGCAAAAAAAATTATCAAGTTGATATTGAGCTAATTTGATACTATTGTATAACAGGAAAGTGTCTATAAATTATATATAAGATAAAATTTGCGTAACTTCTGATTAAAGTTGATTGCTTACATTGTTATAACTTTTATTATTTTATGATTCATATATTATTACCACTTTTTCAATTGTAAAAGTGAAATTCTTATCTTTTTTGTAATATATTTCCATTTTATTTTAACTATATCTGTTTCAAAACGTGTCATGTGGATTTCCACAATGTGAATATTACATCGACATATTTTTTTTAACGAGTAATAATTATCAGTTACTTATGCAACTAACTTTGTTCATTTCATATCTTCATGGTTTCAAAAGCACATAGAAAAATATGTGTAATTTTTGGCAGCTATGAGATTTCAACACGCAACTTTTAGCTTGTAATTTGGATGCACTATCTACTCACCTGCAAGAGGAGCCTCTTTTTTATATATATTTGCCTATATTTTTTTCTCAGTGGACAATGTTGTAACGTACAACACCGTGTTTTTTTTAAGGTAGTTTGTAGAAAAAAGTATACAGAAATATCATAATATTTCTCGGAACAGGTAAAGTTAGAGAATGGCTAAGCACCGTGCTAGTGATAAAAAATATCAATCTCATAGTATTGTAATTCTTGTTGAATAAAATATAATTTTACTTCAGAAGTATATTTGCTTAAGAAACATTTGGTTTGCCTCTAAGTATTTATCTCCAGTTTTTTCTCTATAAATATTTAAGTGCGCACCACATCAAACGTGTATGGTCGGTCATTTTTTCATTAAATCATTTGAAAATTGATTTTTAACGTTGTACTTCTGTAGAAATTATAAGAGCTCTATAATTCAGAGTTAAAATATGAATACGCTACAAACTCTTGATTGATTTGATTTTAAGTATCAGTGATTATTGTTTGAATCTGGCCATCATCATAGTAAATCATCGCATTCTATTTCAAACGTCTGACATTGTAGATGCGGTTATACCCTTAAAATTTGTGATAGGTATCAGTTTGTTATCTCGTGACGTATGAGTTCACAAAAGAGGCCGTCTAATAAATCCAGAATTTTTCTTTCTTGCCGATGGCAACGCAAATGAAATTTGACGCGGAGCAAGGACACCCCCGACATCACTCGCTCGTCAAGACGTCACGTGACACGTCGCCGCGTGACGGATAAGAGCGCATGACAGCCTTAAATCTCCATGCCCAGCAATTACGAATGACGGCGATTGTTTTTGGCCGTCCGCCGGCTGATACGTCAACGATCATTTGTCGGCCGGGTTTCGCTTCTTGGTGGAAAATGACGACATACCTCTCTGTGTATCTGAGTAGTAAATATCCCATGACGTTTTTCCAATATATTTTGAATGTTGCTTAAAAGACTATTTGTCGACAAAAAAAACACCACTATTCCATATTACTCTCCACAGTGGAAATAAAATCTTTTTTTAAAGAAATAAGTACGTACGTATTTTCATGAGTAATCCTTTTACTTATTTTAATGTGTTATTAAATCCATAATACGCTTTTATATTGCTTACTTCTTAAAATTTCAATCTATATATATAACATCTAAAATCTGTATATCTGTATGCATATCTGTCTGTAAAATACGCGTAATTGGTCGAATTTTTTTAAAATTCTAGCGTAGGATTGGTCGAAAATATTTTTGTTTGTCTCCTAGCAACGGCT